>OX461809.1:45256766-45466805 GCA_949802685.1 Dicyrtomina minuta | reverse complement strand
AAATAGTAAAATTTGTATGACGGCCTTTAGAGACAAACCCTGCATATATGCGTGTAAAATCTTATGCTAAGGATATATTTCAACGTAATTTCTAAACTTATGACGGTGGGGATCCCTAAAATAGTAAAATTTGTATGACGTCATTTATGCACGATCCCTACATGCTTACTAGTAAAATACTATGTTAAGGATGTATGTCAACCTTATTTCTAAACTTATGATAGTGGGGATCCCTAAAATAGTAAAATTTGTATGACGTCATTTATGCACGATCTCTGCATGCCTTCTAGTAAAATCATATCTTAAGGATATATGTCAACCTAATATATCAACTAATACGCCAACTAATTTAAGGCGTTATTCTTATTATTAAAACATTATGTTGTGTTCATTAGAAGAGGAAATAGGTCCGAACTAAAATTTAGCCTTGTAGATAGCACTTTTAGCATCTAAATATTGCATTCTATGTACGAGAAATGCAGGTGATCTAAAAATACGCAAAATCTCAAAATGTATGATTTTGCCCAAAAACCGAAAAATTTCCATAACTGTGGTCGTGTTCTTAAAAAATTTGCATGCAAAATTCCATAAGAAAAATTTGGTTTTTATTTTCGACTCGTTTTGAAATCTTTTTTAAATTTTTTTAAAAATGAAAACGGCAGTTGGCTGAAGAAGGACATGTGTTTACCTAGTAAGTCCAATGTGCTGAATCCGACTAACTACATTTTGTAATAATATTGCGTGATAGGGTCATGTACAATGCTCGTTAGTACCGTTTAGAAATAGTGCTACTTGCTCAAACTTTCCAAATAGGCCGTTAATATTTGCGTGACATATTTTTATGCCCTTAGTGAGTTTTATGTCTGATAAAGTTAAATTAATAATTTCATTATCAGGTTCTACATTAGCATCGCTTATTTCTAGTGTATCACAAATTTCGTGGGCATTCGATGATTCAATATTACAATTGAGGCCTAATTTACTACTGTCGTAAGCATAATTACAATCTGGACATATTATACTGACTAGACTATTACTAATTGTACAAATCTCACATGTAAATTTAGATTTAGTTGCAGAAATCTTGATATGGTATCGATGAAACTTATTTTGACAGCCGCTGCAACAGATAGCGGATTGTTCGCGTCCTACTTTTAGATGACATTCTTTACAATACATTGGTATACTTCTTGGCATTTGCAGATTTTACAGATTTTTGCAATAAAATTCAGTTGATTTCGAGTTGTCTCGAGTGATAGGAGTACAGTTTTCCTCCTTTATTTAAAAGAAATGACTTTGGTGCAGAAGGTCTTTCAGTGTAGTAGTAAATCTAATCAAAGAGTGAAAAAATAAATTAATAAATAGATGCGGGTTAAAAAACTCAGCGCGGTTGTAGGTTTATACTTATCATTCAAGATTAGGATAAAAGAAATTGTATAAATATTTTTATGGGATTTGATGGGCATTTCGTGTAGTTAACACTTACTTAGGAGGGGACTACTTTTAATTTCACCCCCAATTCCTAAATGAGATGAGATTTTGTATTAAGCTGGTGCGATCGCCTTTACTGGTAAAACGTCTTAAAGAACTGACACCCAATAATCCAGTTACAACCTCAGTAATTGATTGAAAAATGTCCGTACCAATATTTACAGCATGATAATAGAAGGGCGAAGACCCATTAGTTAACTGAGAGTAAGTAGTATGATGTTTGCAATCTCTTGTCTTGTCAGTCTTCTATCTCATTAAGAAGCTTCCTTTGCCTAGCTCTGGCCCTGGCTCTGGCCCTGGCCGTGGCCCCAAGTAAATGATGGTTTAATTTGCTAATATGAATTCTTCCACTTACTGTTACTGCAGAATTAGAAAATTAGCAATTATGTCATGAGGAAGTAAAGAGTCAAATTAATACGAGGTAAAAACCAAACAGCCTGAAGTACGTCACTGTATCTATCTATTGGTATCACTTTAATGTGTTGCCTAGCACTTTTTAGATGCTGAGCTTTAGCAGCATCTAATGAAATGGTTATGTCATTACGTCCGCCCATCTGTGTGTCTGTCCGTCTGTCCCCCTTTTCTTTGATTCACTCTACAGGTCGCAACTTTAAATTAATAATATTCTAACAACTTCTAAAAAATCACAAATGAGATTTAGATGTGTTGTATAGTTTTTGGGAACAATCTATTTTATAACTTTTTTGCAATTAGCAGCCAAATTGACCAAGAATCAACATTTTTTTCATTCGAAAACATACACGTACAAAAACCCAGTTTGTTTTGGCATTGAGTGCTCCTTGCATTACATGCTACGCACAAATATACTTAGGTACTTGTATTTTGAAGTGTAGGTACTGTTTTGTTTAAACGTTCCTGCTCCCGGAAAAATCTATGGGCATTCACACTGACTACAGGTCCTACGTGTAATGTATGTATGGTTGGCTGATAGGGGTGCAACACAAATGGAGTCACTAAAATTGAGGGTGGGCCACTTTTAAAAAACAAGACACCCCATGTTATTCAAAGCCATTTACGCAATCGTTAAGAACATAACAAGGCGGGAGAGTAGGTCCAAAATGTTGGTGAATTTTAGTGGCGCCATTATTGCCTGGCCCCTGCTTGTAAAGTTTCATTTATTTAAACAAAAGAAATTTACCAATGATATAGCTTTACGAACCAACAAACGCACATATATACAAACTTCGGGATAGTTTGTAAATGATTTCAAAACTTTTTCCAACCTGTTTTAACTACATGTCATATATAGTAGTGTGACACTTTTGCGTTTCGGATAGATACCCATACACATTGTATTTGTCCTATGATTCGACAGGCAAGTTAGACGGCACATTGAAAGTACCGCTCGCTAAGCCAGAAATCAATCCTGAACATGAACTGTACTATTTGGTCTTTTTGCTGACCTGGCTATGGGTTTAATACTAAACAACGTATGTACTGTATGCGGTCCTATATTATACTGGTGGCAACCAGATATAGTTTAACTATTTAAAATCGGCGAGGCTTTACATCATCTAGCAGCTCCGTCAGTACCAATAGGCGGAGCCTTTAGAGCTGTATACCTCGTTCACCATTTTTATATGATGAGCCTATCCTTATGAAGAGGGTCTTATCGTGCATACTGAGGAGCTTCAGGTTTAGAGACGAGAGAACGCACGTGGTCCGCATTTGATAGAGAGAGAATGGAAACAGAGGGCATTCCACCCCTGGAAGCACACGGCCTGAGGAGAGTCAGCAGATTACGTCTGTTGATCGTCACTTAACGCTGCCCCCATTCCCCCATCAACCCTCTACCGACCACACGCCCTCTATCGTCACCCCCCATCCACTCCCAACCTCAGCTACGGGACCACACAGTAGGATGCCTCACCGTGAGAGCAAGGTATTAGGGACATGTCATATACACCTATATAATATATTGATATTCAGGGATCGTCCATAACGACGTCCTTCAGATTTTATAGTTTTAGGTACCGCGGTTTTCAACTTTAATTTTTTTACCAACCTATTTTACCTAAATGCTGTACATACCTATATAGTATATAGATATTCAGGGATCGTCTAGAATGACGTCCTTCAGATTGTATAGTTTTAAGTACCCCCATTGGTCGATCCTCCAACGGATCGACCATGGTTCGTAGTTTCTTCATTCGTAGTGTGTTGTTTCGTAGCACTCGTTTTGTAGTCTGTAGTTTCGTTGTCAAGCTGCATTCGTAGTTGGCATTATTCGTTGTAATTTATTTTTTGCTCCTTGGAGACAGTGGTGGCCCTTAGAAGGGCCGTTGGTTAATAAAGTAAAACGAACGAATGTACGAAAAGATTAGAAATCGTTAAAGATGACAAGTAGTATGATTTAAAAAAATTAAAATATTAACATTCCTGGGTAGCAATTTCATGCACGAGCAATGGCTGAGATAGCTTTGCCTTTTTTGAGCGCGTTTTCATCTGTGGAGTCTGTTTCCCCGTGTTTTCTTTGCCGCAAAGCATTTGATACTTTTTTTGAATTTTTCGCAATGGAGTTGCAAGTAGAAGTGTCGTTGGAGGCGCTGCGATTGGAGATGATGTCATATATGGAGGGGTTGAGATTGGAGTCGCCCCACACATGACGAAAAGTGTCCCACATGGTCCTTGGTCACAGTAACGGTCTTATCAAAGTAAAGTATAAGTCGGCCGGGACAAACACAACCCTTAATCCGGCGGCACACATAGTACGAGCTTCTACTTTCTGCTTCTTTTTCAAATGTATATTCGAAACCATGAAACGTAGCAACCTTTTACCACGTTTAGTTTTTCCAATAACTTCAAATTTTAATTCGTCAACACTCACATTATTGTCTTCACAATAGCCTGATTTTTCAAACTCGAAATCACTTATTTCTAGAGAGGATTCCATTTTACACTCATGTTGACAAGGAACCTACTTTAAAACTGAGCTCGACTGAGCTCGACTAGTTATGGTTTTGCATTTGTTAATGTAATCAGGTTATATGTTAATTACTGGTAAGAGCAAAAACTAATTAACAACGAATAATGCCAACTACGAATGCAGCTTGACAACGAAACTACAGACTACGAACGCAGATCGACGAAACAACACACTACGAATGAAGAAACTACGAACAGTGGCGGAACCATTTCCAACTGTCAAATATTTTCCAACCTATCATAACTGCATGTTATAAATGTACCTATATAGTATATAGATATTTGGGGGTCGTCCATAATGACGTTTTTCCCATTTTATGGTTTTAAGTACCCTCGTTTTCAACTTTAAATTTTTTTCCAACCTATTCTAACTACATGTTATATACACCTATATAGTATATAAATATTCAGGGATCGTCCATAATGACATCCTTCACATTATATAGTTCTAAGTACCCCATTCCCAACTTTAAAATTGTTTCCAACATATTTCAGAGTATACGTATTTAGGGATAGTCCAGAATGACGTCATTCAAATATCACAGGTTTCAGTATCCCTATTTATAACAATTATGTTTTTCCACCGCTTTCTTTAACTGCTTGCAACGTACATTCGTATATGGCTTAATGGTGGTAGAGGAGGCTCTATAAATGACGTTATTTGTGAATTGTGCAATTTGTCAAAATAATTTAGCTACATTCAATTACATGCTTCGCACATTCGTATATGGCTTATTGATGATAGGAGAGCTTCCATAAATCTTATTTTATCTTTTAGCGTAACAAAAAATGGAGTTGCGCATTTGTTGAAGCTCAGCATCTACTTTGGGCCCGCCCCCGGTCGGCAAATCCGGCGCTTCGCGCCGGATTTTTCCTAGTTTAATTGATGATTTTCCGGGACCTGTGTTTCTTGTCCTCCTGCCGGTTCCGTCGCCGTGCCGTATAAAACTTAACAAGAATACTTGTAATATTGTGATGATGGATAAATCAATATGATTATAAACATCTTTAATTACTATTGTCACCAATTTTCAATAAAGACTAAAAACATTTTGTTCACTACTGATAGTTTTCAAGAAGAAAGAGTCAATATATGTGCTAAACCACCACCATAGAGAGAAAGTAAATATATATTTACAACTGGCGCTACAATTGCGCTTGCCAAAAGGACACAGTAAGAACAACATACAATTTTAAGAGAAATTTAATGGTTTTAAAAGAATACAAGAAATTTTTGCAATAGTGCAATTTGTAAAAACTAGCTTTCAGATAAATTCTTATTATATAGATGATTATGAGCAATACGACACTAGCCTCGAATGGTAGCATTTACTATTTCATGTAACATTATAAAAGGAAGCCGCATATATTTTCGAAAGGACTCAAAAAAGGCTGGAATAGTACCACGAGCACCCACAAGCAAACCTATGACTTCAAGATTTTTAAGCTGGTATTTTTCAAGAAAGTAAGGAATACATGGATTGCAATGAGCTTGCTTTTCAACGTTAGCCTCATCAGCTTGACCAGAATTTTGCTCCATACGTATAGTAGGATCTAAAATATATCCAGACTTTGACTCAGTACGCCAGCAGATTATATCCACACGTTTAGAGGCCCCATCAGTAACTTCCTCGAACACATTCCAACCACGATGTCCTCAGATGCTTGACAATTATTGATCTTACTTCATAATGTCTTATGTTTCTTAGTAAGCTTCCAACGTGGCATTTTCCTAGAGCATGTGCAAGGGTTTCTTTCTCTTTGCAGGGTCTGCAAAGGGATGATTCTAGAGAATGACCTGGAATTGCTTTTACAGGACAAACATTAGCACTCATTATCAATACATTCAACCACTCTGAGGAGGTTAATCCGCATTTGTTAATGAAAATTTTGTTTGCGTATTGACAGTCATTATACATTTCAACCCCTTGTCCATCGAAGCAAAAATGTACACCATTTTTCAAACTCTTTGTTCCTCGAAGATTGACGTAAAATTTTTGCAGGCTTAGTCTTTAGAAAACATTTAATCTCGGCTTGAATTGTCTCTTCATCAAGCTCCAACGCTTCAATGCAGCTTTTCATTTCTAAATTCAGATCTTTGACAAATGGAATGTACGGATCAGTGGAACTTAACAAAACAACACAGATATTGTAATGTTGTATAAATGTTTCCTATATAGAGCGCATTACTTGTAAGACCCTGTGCTTTGTTGAGCAGTACAAAAGAGCGTTAGGAGAATCATGCGGAATCGCCAAAATTTCCTTAACTGAACTTCGTATTAATTTGTCTAAATCTTCTAAGAATTTTTTTAGGAGTTTATTTTAAGGAGCAGTTTGAAGGGAATAAGTTAAACATGGCCAAAGATACTGGTTTATGATACCAATGTTTTGATAAGGAAACAACATAGGGGTCCCAACAAGGTTCTAGAGATCTTTTTTAAAGTTTTTGAGTATTTGTGCTAGATCAAAACTAATTTTATTTTTGAAATTTACCTTCAAATATTTAACTATTTCTCCCTCTTTAATGGCTTTAATTTTATTATTAACGTCAACAATTAGGGGCTCCTCACAAAGTTTTCTTTTTTTAATGTTAATTACTTAGCATTTTTTAATATTAATTTAGTAACCAACTTTGTTGAAATTTGCAATCGCAATTTTTGTCAAAATTTGCAATCGCAATTTTTGTCAAAATTTGCAATCGCAATTTTTGTCAAAATTTGCAATCGCAATTTTTGTCAAAATTTGCAATCGCAATTTTTGTCAAAATTTGCAATCGCAATTTTTGTCAGCTCTTGAGCCTCTTAGATAGAATCAGAAGCAAGAGCTACATCATCAGCAAACCCTCTACCGGCAACTTTTAGGACACGTTTATGGAGAAAGGAACCGTAAGCATTGCTAACATACGTTTTATTTAAATCTTTCATTACATGGTCAATTGAGATGTTGAATAACTGTGGAGACAGAGGCTTACCCTGGAAAACTCCTTTTTGAACCTTAATTGGCAAGGACATACCGCAATTTGTTTGGATTTGAGCTTTATTATTTTCCATGAGTTTAAGAATGACACTTTAGAGAAACAAAGCATAAACCACAATTTGCTGAGCACAAGAAATGAAGTAGGATGATAGAAATAAGTTTCCTTGATTGTGCAGTGAGCTAGGTTGAATTAAGTAGTTTTTTTAAAAATATTGAATACATTTTTTTTAACAGAGATTTTCTCTCATTGACAGATAGCCGCATCGATTTAAGTCAATGATTGAAGAGCTGATGTAATCCTTTGACGATAGTTTAGATCTTTTCCATTTTGCAAAAGTGAATTTTGCTCAAAATAAACTGTTTCTAAATTGTTTATATGCTTCAAATTTTCTAGCTGACTTCAATCTTCTAACTTGTTGTTGAATTAAAGAAGATAATTAAAGTTTCAACAGTCAATTTACGGATTTATATCGGATTTTAAACCCCGTAAAAATGTGCCCTGTGAATCAATAATGTAGACAGAAAAGCCACAAGGCAACGGCAGCTACCACTACGCACTATCACTACGGAAAAATATAATTTTAAGTCACCCAGTAGCAAGTTCCAGTAAGAATGCAGCTACAATGTTAATCTTATGTGAAGCACGCTAAACTATCTAGCAATGATTATTATTGGTCTTGATGATTTTTAATCACGATTAAAATGAGGCAAAAAAGTTAATTTCACGAGATAAAAACCAAACAGCCTCGTAGTACGTCACTTATTCCATATATTATACCACTTTAATGTGTTGTCTAGCAATTTTTCCTAGTTTAATTGATGATTTTCCGGGACCAGCGTTTCTTGTCCTCCTGCCGGCCTTACAGTGCGAGCTCTGAGTCAAAGCTTTCAATAGAATTGTTGTCAATGTGCAAGAATAAAATACGCAAGTGAAGTGAGAAATGAGCAAGAAATCTGAAGCTTACATTGAAGCGTGTAAGCGCTTCTTCCTGAGGACAAGTTTCCACCCAGAGCTCGTGTCGAGTTGTTTACTTTCAAAAACTGTACTTTGTTATTCCATGTTTTAATTCCTAGTTTTTAAACCAAGTTCTTTAATATAGCATTGCCCCAACCATTCTTCTCTGTGTTCCATCGTTTTTCCCGTGACTTCCACGAATCTACTGTCCTACTTTCCTGATCTACTTTTATTGTCTACTTTCCCACTTTCCTCATATATTTTACTACTTTTTTGGTCTACTTTTCCACTTTCCTTATCTACTTTCCTACTTTCCTTGTCTACTATCCTACTTTCCGCGACTATTTTTTTAATGACCTGGACAACTTTTTTTACTAGAATTACACTCACATGTAAGTCCTTTTTCCTTGTTTTCTACACATTTAATAGTCCTGAATCTTGAGTATATGCAAACAACTGACACCAGCATTTTACATTCTATATTATCTTCAAAGATCCATTTTATTTTAATATTAACTGTATAAACAAAGTTACGTATTATATAAATCCTAGTGAAATTTCTTGAGCATCTTGACATACGAACCTAGCCTCAATTTTAGTTTGTCAAAGTACATATACAATCCTAGTACATAGAAATTATAAACGCTTAAAAAGTCTATACTTTCTTTCTTGGCTCATAATACCTCTCTACTTTTTACCCTTCGGACTTTAAAAAATCCAGCACAATGTAAGTACGTAACTACTTCATATTGGATTGTTTTGATTGTGTTTTGAGACGTTGAGGAAGAGGGTAAGAAAGAAAGAAAGAAGGAGAGGTGAACGTCTTGGAAAGAAAGGGGGAAGGGAAAGGGAAAGAGGAAGTGGAACGGGAAATAAATATGAGGAGTCGGGAACTTGGGCTGAGGGAAGCTGGAACGTATGGACGAAGGGGAATGTAAATGATACTAGCGAGAGTATACTGGGACGAAAGGACATGTATATGAATGATAAGAGACAGAGAGAAAGACAGACCCGGCAATATATATATATATATATTCATTGGGCATTCCATATGAACTTAGCTGAAGGGGAGCAGGCAGATAGGGTTGAAGGGAATGAATGGTAATAGAGGGAGAGAGAGACTGATAGGTATGTAGGTATATGCAATTTAATGCATTGGGACGAGAGAGATAGAGATAAAGGGGGAGAGAGAGATGCAAATGACAGGACACTGGGCAATATATATATATAGGCAGTCCTTTTGAACTTAACTGATGAAGAAAGACAACGAAGTAGGTACGGCGGCATGTATATAGGACAGAAAAGAACGTGAGGCAGATTTGGGAGGGAAGGAGAAGTACATTATAATTTTTGGCCGTTACCATGTAGGTAGGTACAATTCAAAGCGATTGAATGCAGTCTAATGTAATGCGAAAGAGAAAGAGAGAGAGAAAGAGAACTTCCATTGCTTTCAATAGGCATCCCTTTAGTGTACAAACTAATGGGAAAAAAAGAACGATAAAAAATACATGTTAAATATAGATAGGCTATCCCGCACTAGCGTGTACATACGGATTTGACTAGTGAGCGAGGACAGGACGACTTTTGGAACAATAGGGGTGGACGGGGCAGTGCTGTGTGCGCAGTGGATATCTTCATGCGTCAATCCAACCACCCATTTTCCTCCTTTTCAAACATGAAAAATATTACAAAACTTGGCTGCACATTAGTATTGCTACTCATTTTTTAGTCTCTCTCTTGCCTGTAACATTCCTCCTGCCTCTGTTTCTAGTATTGCCTTGTATATTCTACCATTGCCACCACCAGTACTACACTTTTCTTGCCTGCCTTCCCTATCCCTATTCCTTTGAATGCGTAATAATAACTTGTAACTTTAAATTATTTTTGCTTGTCATTACAAAAATTGCTTGCTTATATTTTTACTACTCTATAAAAAATGTAGAGTTAAATTGTTCTAGTTTTGTATTGAGTCTTGACATTATTTTTATTGCTTGATTTTATTTGACGATTTCTATTTTGCAATTTATTATTAAACGAATAGATATTTCTGTTTGCACTTTGAGTAACTTATTTTTAGAATATCTGAAACTCAAAAATACTTGGTATATTGAATTTGCTTATTCTGTGTTTTATTATAAAACTTGAATGGTAGTAAAAAACATTATTTCTCCTGCACGAGCCAAACTAACAAACTCAACATATATTTGATGTAAAATAAAAATATCCTATCTACATTTTAAATTGTTAGTGCACAGCCGGCTCTATGTACCTGTAATACGTAATCTGTACTGCACGGCATGTTAGTATGCTACCATTATTTCTTATGAAAAACACATTCTAATTTATATTGCGTGTATATTTTGACCTATTAATGATAGAAACTTTTAGTTGGCAGAGTATTTGCTGTATTGTTGTGACAGACGTTTGCGTATATAAAATGTGGCTTCTCTAATATAGTGCTTTTATACCAATAAAATAAAATATGTGCTCTATGTATTAAAAACACATATATTTCAGTCCATGTTCAAAGCCCTTGGTGTACATTTTTACAACTTTTTTTTGGTTTTTATTATAACTTGTACACAATCAGAATATAAAATATTTTACACGTTGGTTATAAAAAGGACGACAGAGTTTTATAGTTTTACACTTTCAAGCAGCTACATATTTTTAAAACTTATATTAGGAGTTCTAAATTTAAAAAATTTAAATTAAATTCTAAAAATGAACATGACACGTATTTTTAAACTAGAATGACTAACTTTATAGCTTGACAAAGTACAACACACACATGAATATTACTTGCAATTGGGAACACAATGTTTAGGAGAATAAAAACTGCTTGGTGGAAGTTAGATTTCGTCATGGCTGTTTTCATCGTCAGCATCGTAGTCGTCGTCCAAGTTTTCAAAGTCAATTAATATCAGTATTTGTGACTGCGCTAGAGTTGAGATCAACTGATGGTGTTGGTGTTGGACAAACTCCTGCGACGGCAGTAGATATAACTTCGTTCCAGTCAATTTCAACGTGTTGCTTTTCGGGCTGAGCTTCAGAGTTAAGTTCAGAGTTACGTTGTTCTTGAGTAACTTCTTAGGCATTCAGTTGACGAGACCGTGATGTAAAATCTCGTGGTTCCATGCAAGCAAGCTTTGAGTTGGAAGTTGTAATATATTCCACAAGAGCGTTCATCTTAATGAGACTAAACATAATAGTGCTGCCACTATACGCTGGCCACTCTTGAGAGTAGTTGTCTAATGGGTTGGAGTTGATAAACATTTTGATCGCTCCAGTCATTGTGTTGAATGAGAAACGGACTAGCACAGATGTAAGAGTGCAATGTGGGTTCTGCCAGTACGTGAATTTTCTTGCCTGATCGCGCGGTTCTTCAGCCATTTGTGAATACGTTCTGTTTTCAAAGTATAGCAAATGATCTGTAATCTTTTTGCCTGGAAGCGGATGTTCTTTATTTTCCTTCAACATTTGAATTGCCCACTCTACAATGTTGTGACTTTCAAATAAAGTAAACGATATTTTTGAATAGGTGCAATGTCTAAAGTTTTGTCAACCAAAATGGTAAACGTAAGTCTGCAGATATTTTTTGTAAACAACTCTTGCTCAAATCTGAGCTTCAACTGTAGAAGTTTCGTGGATGATGTTAGTTTCAGGAGTTTCAAAAAATTTCCAGTCTTGAGCGGTTATGCCACGCGCCTTGGCAGGCAACAAATCTGTACTGTTGAAATCGTCGTTTGTAGTTGACAATTTGTTGACAGACTTGCAATCAGAATTCCACTTTTGATATCTGCTGTTTCTGTAAGGCTTGTATAGTCCCACTCCAGAACCTTTTTGAATGGTTAGTGGTGGCAACAACGACAGTCTGTGTCTTCCTTGGTTTACTATGGGATTGACTGGATGTTCTTGTTGTTGTTGCAGTACGCTTGTATTCTTGTATGAATGCATGTTGATGCTCGTTATGACAGTTGTATGACAGTTGTTTGAATACAGAGAGAATGTTAGAGAGACAAGTCGACTTTAAGGTTTGTAAAAAGAATGATTTTGAATTCGGCAGACAGGGTGTAATTATAGACTTTTGCATGGCAATGTAGATTCCCAGTTACACCTAATTTTCCCTGTAACCCCTAATATCTACAATTGCGAAAATGTACATTCACTAGGGGATACAGGAAAGGTCTAGCTTGATTGGTCAGTGGGCTTGTAAATTCCAACCTTTCCCCCTCTCCCACCTCACACAGAAAATGTTTCTAAAATCATGAAGGCAAAATGCTGGTCTACATCGAACTCAGTTGTCGAGCAAAATTCAGACGGACGGGCGATCCTTAGCAGTGCTGCTCCAGGGTTTTTACAGCCAGCATACAGCGTATCTTGTAGCATGCTGACTCTAGTTGGCTGCTGGTACTACAGCGCTTGTATTTTAGTCTCTTTTGTGCCTTAACTCACTGATCCTGTCTCTGTCTTTAGTATTGCCTTGTATATTCTACCATTGCTATTACACTACTACACTTTCCTTGCCTGCTTTCTCCATTCCTATCCTGTTGCATGTGTAGTAATAACTTGTAACTTTATTATTTTTGCTTGTCATTACAAATATTGCTCGCTTGTATTTTTACCACTAAATAGAAAATGTAGAGTTGAGTCTTTTTAGTTTTGTATTGAGTTGATATTATTTTTGTTGCTTGATTTTATTTGACAATTTGTATATTGTGTTTTATTATTAAACAAATATATATTTCTGTTTGCACTTTCAGTAACTTATTTTTAGAGTATTAAAAACTTAAAAATACTAACTTTCAAGCTCTATCCTGTTGCATGCGTAATATTAAATTGTAACTTTATTATTTTTGCTTGTCATTACAAATATTGCTCGCTTGTATTTTTACTACTAAATAGAAAATGTAGAGTTGAGTCTTTTTAGTTTAATATTGAGTCTTGGTAATATTTTTGTAGCTTGTTTTTATTTGACGTTTTGTATTTTGTTTTATCATTAAACGATGAGATATTTCTGTTTGCACTTTAAGTAACTTGTTTTTACAGTATCTAAAACTGAAAAATACAAACTATATTGAATTTAATTATTCGCTATTTTACCATAGAATTTAGATAAAAGTATAAAACATTATTTTTCTTGCACGAGACACACTAATAAATGCAATATCTATAAATATATTTTATAAAACAAAGTTTGTAAAACTCAATATATATTCAATGTAAAATACAAATATTCTATCTACAAATAATATTATTAGTGCAAGACCGCTCTTAAACAGCATACAGTATACATTGTAGCATGCTGACTCTAGTTAGCTGCCAGTATTGTGGCACTAGTTTTTTTGCTAAAAGAAGTTTATGGTCCCAACGAACAGAAAAAAAATATTTCAATAGAGACCTCAACGGCAGATTTCATTTGAACAGCTTTAGTTCAGTTTAAAAAAACTTTACTTGCAGCTCGTGCCACGGCAAAATAGTATTCTTTTCAGTACAACTTCAGAGACTAACTTGTGCGAACACCTGCGATGACAAATTGTGGCTAGAAGCTCCGTCGTTATTTTCCAAAGTTGTACAAGCACCAGAACGATATAACAACGAACCGCCAAAAACAATTTGTTGTAGACACGTGAAGTGTTGTTTCTGCAAACGAACCCCATTTGAGTTTGCCAAGGTTGCAGAAAAAAATTTAAAAATATATAAAGACGCAACCCGGCCAGGTTTGCCATGACTTGAAGGCGAACCTTTTTCAATTGAACGATTGCATCCACAGTCAAGGTTTTATGCACTTAACTCAAATTATTCTCTCTGTCCTGACTGTGTACACAAACATTGACTCAGTGCAAAGAATAACAAGGATTGTGATTGTGCGTGTAACTTAACAAGATCTATTTCTGATAAAACTTTAAAATGCGAAGAACTTTTCTTATTTGATTGTTCAGAGTTTGATATAATAACACAAGCTGCAATATTAGAAATGTTTGAACCACCAGATGTACGAAACACATTTCTGGCACCGCCACAAAAGGGAATAATAGACCTCGTAAAGCAACAAATTGAGTTTCCAAATAGATTGTTCTACCGAAAGCCGTTACGAATGATTGTCACAGGCACTCCTGGCCATCAAAAATCTCAGAATTTGAAATCTATAAACGACATGTTGTCTCAAAAACAAATTTGTGACGCAAAGTTTTCATTTCGGACTGTTTCATTTATAAGCATGTGTGCTTCAAATTTAAAAGGGACTACTTTTTACGCATGTTTTAAGATACGGCTGAACACAAATAGAAATTTGATAGACCAGCTACGCAATGGAATACCACAGGCTGACAGAATCGCTTTTAAAAATGCTAAAGTTTTACCTATTGACGAACTTTTAACTGTTAGTCTTCGTTTGCTTCCATAGTAGATCCATATAGAGCTTCGTTGCCTTTTGCAGGAAGAACAATTGTCATGTGTGGAGATTTTAATCAAACTTCTTGTTGTGGAGACTACTCGCTGTTTACTCAATATGATTCCAACGTTTCTGACAAACTAAAGGAAGCAGTTCAAGTCTACAACTCTTTTACTACAGCTTTTGTTTTAGACAAACCTTTTAGACAAAATACCACTGATCCAAAGCAACAAGAGTTCTACGAGTTTTTAATGAGACTTTAATACTGGCGATGTACTCCTGCGGATCTTTTTAAACTTCAGCAACGTCAAAAACGTATATTAAGAACCACACTGAACGCAGAACAACTTAAAGCATTTGAAAATTCAATACATCTGTATGAACTCAACAGTAACGTTGCCGCTTGCAATAAGTACGTACATTGTTTTTTATTTTTATATTTATTAATAATAGCTGTACATATACGATTAATACAGAAGGCGACACAAGTTTCAACGCATGCGTTAGTTGAAAATTATACAGCAACCCCCAAAATACATCAGTTTTGTAATAATTTTAAGGGGCTGGTAGGTTGAATCTCCTCACTATATTTTACCCCACCAGAGTCATACAGGACTCTGTCACAATATTTTCGTCAGTCGCAATAAAGCCTCTAGTAGACAATTACTGGGCAATTCATTGTCGCGACTCAGTCCTGGGAGACTGCAAGGAATCCATTACGTTTTGCCTGTCTTGCAACGGTTTCCTGGTTGTAGTTTCAAGTCAAAGCGAGACTTCTTATATTGTAAAGAGTGTGATTCAGACAATTGGTCAGAAAATCGTCAAAAGTATTTAGTCGACGGAGTTTACTGAATTTATATTCCAACCCACCATTTGAAAGTAAAGCCTAAAGAAAACTACAAATGCTCAAAGTGACATGTTCAGCTTTTAGGAGTCCCTGTTTCCTATTTTATACTATCTGTCAGAGTAAACTTTAATTGTTTTGACTGTTTTTTTATCAACAGACATCCATTAAGATTTTTAAGGAAACATTCAGGCATACACTTGGAGCGTGAAAATTTTCAAATATACAATTCAGTATCAGCTTTAAGAATTAGAGATGCTGGCCTGAAGATGTCAACAATGTCGTACAGACGTTATTTACACGCACGAATATTACTTGCTAACCCATCATATAGAAGGCCTCTTTACGCAGTTAGGCTTGGCGACAAATCTATAAGTGACACTGAATCTGAATCTGACAATTAAAGCAGCGACGCCGACAAAATTCTGGCTTGAATATATTGTACAAACTATACTAAGCTAAAAAGAACCTAATATTTCATTGGTCGTTTTATTTATTTTTTAAAAATATGATCCAAAAACTACACCCTGATTTTATTGAAATTCCTGTCATCATTGCGGAGCACTCATCACTTACAAAAGACCCCTTGGAAATCGACTATGGCGTCCCGATTATGCTCAGTCATAATATTGATGTAAGAGCAAATCTTGTAAACGGCAGCAGAGGAAAAGTTGTTGATATTGTCTTTAGTCCATCACGCAACAGGCTCTACTGGAAGAACCACGTTAAAGCTATTATTGTAGATTTTCCGTCTTACTGAGGCAACGACATTGTGGTAACGTCACAGGGACGTGGATGTAGGATTTTGCGTATTAACTACAACGCACTGGATTTAGAAACTAAGCAGTATATTTGGATTCAAGCGTTTCCACTGGTTCTTAGCTGGGCAATGACTGTTCACAGGTCAAAGAGAACCACAAAACGTATTAGCTGCGTTTTCCTAGACAACCGAGAAATTATTGCGTTTACTACATACGTTGCCCTGTCCCGGTTTGCTTAGTTTGAAAATCTTTTAATTCTGGACCATGAGATTATTCAGGCAAATAGACTTTTAAGTGTTTTACACAAACGCAAAATGGAATTGCGGTGGAATGAGGAAAAACGGTTACAGGAGCTTCAAAGCAGCTGCAGGGAAGAACGCAAGGCAAATATTAAACAACAAGTTGCACGTTTTCTATGAACCACAAATTTTACTTTAGTAATTTAGGTATTTCTTGTATTATACTGTGAACGTTTAGCTAATGCTATCTATTTATTTTTGGACAAAGTGTACATTTGTATTGTATACTAGTAGTTAATAAAAACGTTTGTATACTACTTAGTAAAACATTTCTCCGTTTCTCTAAAAGTACAATGTATTTCAGTTGTAGTTTAAGTGAAGTAAAACAAGTATCTGCATATCGCCTGTAGTTTTTGTATATTCAAAATTATTAGTATTAAAAAATTGTACACATGTAAATTCGAGCTGCCATGTATATAAACCATTAATTTTATAGAACTATATGCATTTACAGTTGGCAAGTGTTCTGAGTAGGTCAGCATTACATACAGCTCATAAAATGGCTGAATTACGTAAATTGTACCTAAATTCTAGGTTGAAGGGTTCCTTTTCAACGTTTAGCAGTTTTCTTAAGAATAACAAAAACTTTCACGATAAGACTGTAGTAAAAAAAGAATTACGACAGTTGCGTTCATTTTATATGCACCGCCCTATACGTATAAATTTTAAACAGCGAAGAAATTTAGTAAACATGGAAGGAGAGATCTATTGCGCTGATTTAAAAGTGATGGGAAAGGAATTCGCTGAAGATAATTCTAGCTATGCTAATATTTTATTCTGTATTGATGCGTTTGCAAAGAAACTACTGCCGCTTCATCAAAAACAAGAAACCAGAGTCTGTTATCAAAGCTTTTGAAGACATTTTTCGAGAGTCAAAGAAAATTCCAATATTTCTATTCACAGATCAAAGTGCGTCAGCTCACATTTTCTAACATCCTCAAAAATCCTAAAAACCTTAATACACTATATGCCTGTGCTAGGTTAGAGTACATATTAACTATAGCTTTACTTTACTATATTGAAATACAGGTACAGAACTACGAGCCGAGTCGTTTAAAATGTTTCTTAAAAGCTATTTCAGAACCTGTGTCTATCAAACAGTGTTATAACTAAAATTCCAACTAAATTTGCATTGTTATTTAAGCAAAGCAGAACAAGATTTATGTCAGGAAACCGTCTGCCCTATGAAAACGTACTTCAATCAGACTTGGATAATATTCCAATGGGCACATTTTTTAATTTTGGCGCTGAATATATGTACAATGTTATACAGCTATACCAGTGTTTCGAAAACATTATGATGTTTTGAAAAGAAAATAACGACAGTGACTAAGATTTTCCCAAATTCTTTGAGCGTTTCAATACTTAGATGGCCGACCCAGAGTTTTATAACTTCAAGCTAAAGATTGAATTTCCTTTACATAAAAGTAACAAAAAGTGCAAATTGACATTTATATGCATTGATTACGAGTAGGTGATTTTTCCTGACCGTATTGCTCTGTATTTGGGACTACAGCAACACAAGTTTTATTATGGCGTCTACAAGTCTGAATTTGATTTGGACGAAGAGTTATACAATAAAATTGTAGACTACAAATACATGAACCTACGCATTTTTAAGAAATATGCAAACTTTATGCCAATAAAGGAATCAGAACTCGATTTGGATCACGTCATACACAAAATTAACCGTACTTTGTTAGCTAGTTCGTGGGCAGATACGCGTGTGCAGTTAAAACATGCTGATGGACATCTCAGTATACCAGACCTACGAGAAGACATTACAGTACAGCTTCCAGTACTTGTTAATAGATTTCAGATATAGATATAGACCCAAGAAGGAGGGTCCAGGCGCAAGCCTGTTAAAAAAAGGACTCATATTGGGGGTGGACTCAGAAGAACCCTAGTCTCTCGTGTAAAAAGGACTGTATCAAGCAGAAGTTCCACCCAGACTGGAGCTGGGTGTAGACGCAGAATTACCGACGACGATAGAATATAATCCCTAGTTTATTGAAATGCGAGTCATTCTACATTCAGACTACCACAAAGCAGTATCAAAAGTCTATTATCAGCTCCGCAAACCATGGAAACCCAAGGCTTTTACGAAGAACCGACGGTGTACGAAGGATCCCAGAAGTCCATAGAAAGCAACCTAGTGCTTGACAAGCTTTCCCCATACGAATATACGTATTCAAGATGCACCAGAATACTATCCATATTATCCAGTACTTAGTCCACGAGATAACAAAAATCCCATTATATTCGACATACTAAAATCTCATGAAAAATACTATAGTTTAAGAGACTCCCATTCAGACCTCACTCGCCGTGTCAATCTTAGCGATGGCAAAGAGGTCGCTGCTACTGATGTGGTCGCTCCGTGTTCCATGCTGTTCTACGGCCTATTTAGTAACATGGAATTCTTTTTAAACTTGTGAGTGACAACTCAAATCACTATGCTATTGGTTCCTACTTGAAACAAGAACTTTCATCAAATCCTATTGAACAGCATAATGGGATCCTGGATCAGCTGTACTACCCAAACATTACTCCTGATGAATTTAAGAAAACAGACACCGGATTCTTAGCAAGATACAATATCGCCCAACAGTCAAAACCGTTTACTATGGTGGTAAGACCTGAGTCACCATTCTTTGAACAAACGCGAATGCTGCCTGGAGAAATGGATATAAGAATCATCATGCGCAGATCTCACCCTGCATTTTGCATTGACGCTGCAACTGTAACAAGGACTGGATATTCGGGCTGTCTATTCCGTGTAGACATTGTCAATGCGGTACTATGCTTGAAGCGGCAGACAGTATCACCACTTGCAATTGAAAAGCATAGACTTAATCTGAACAACGGGACTTTGAAGTATCCGTGCCTTGAACCTGAGATCAAGAACTTTGTCATACCATCTGGAGTTAGTTCGCATTCATTGGATAACTTTATCAACGGTAGGTTGCCGCAGTATATAGTATTCGGACTTGTGGATTCAGAAGCATACTTGGGGAAACTGACAATGTCATTCTGCAACTTTCAACACTTTAACCTCAGCGAAATTACAGTATCAATGATTCAAGAAGCAATAGAGTACAAGACTTTGCCAGTGAGCTTTAAAGATGCGTCTGGTAATGGCGAAGATAATTAATTTCTTGCTTTGAACACATTGAAGAAAACAGCCGCCAACCCAAGCTTAGGAAATGGAATATCTCAGAAGAACTACACTCAGGAAAGAGTTTTGTTCGCATTCGAGCTTGTACCTACACAGGCAAATTTGTTAAGTGTAAATAAATCTGGTCAAGTCCAAATCCAACTGAAGTTCAGATCCGCATTGGCCAAGTCAGTTACAGCTATATTTTTCAGCCAGTACCAAACCGTCATTGAGATTTACCGCAATAAACAAGTCATTGTCAACCGTTAAGCTGTGCAGAACCATTAGGCACAATCTCTGATTAGCTAAGAAAATTGTGCATAAAACCAAGTGTGCCAATTTAAGACTTGTCTGTTGCTAACTAAAAGCTGACTGACCAACAACAACGACCTATTGCAGAATATATACAGCAGAGTTGGAGCAATGTCTTGGAATCTTACTTAGCGGAACAAGCATCAAATATTACGCAATAGCAGCAGACGAAATGATAAATACATTAGAAAATGCAAAAAAAGAAAACATCAACGGAAACTTATGGTACCCAATAGCAATAATACAAAATACAGACACGCTTGAAGGAGCTGGACGTCACTGGATAGCTTACTGGATAGTTTCAAGCGACTCATTCGAATATTTTGACTCGTATGGGTTCCCAATTCAGCAATACAGAAGCCTAAAATGGCCTGCAAGATATATAATTGCCAAAAATTGTACAGCACTGCAGAGTGGACGTTCGACTGTTTGTGGAATGTATTGTTTATATTTTCTATATTTGCGTTCAATTGGTATCTCTTACCAAGACTTTATAAATGTATTTACATGTTCTGTACTAGTTAATAATAGATAAGTGAAAAAGTTTGTAAATATGATCTCAATGTTAGGATAGTGTTCTACATATAAATATAAGTTACAGTTTAATAGGTATAAAGTATGTTGTCCAGAGTTTTGTAAAAATATGTTATGGTATCCGTAAGCTTAAATATAGCCAAAAGTACTTAATACTGTTAATATATAAATTGAATTATATAAGTATAAACACTGTAAAGAATACTAATTTTAAGAACATAACATAGTTTCAGTAGTCGAAAAGGCTTAAAATATTTTAATAATATAATTATTGTACATAAAATATTTGTATATAGGATATAAAAGAATTGTACATAGAATACACAGAGTACAATACAAATTTGTTCAAAATCTGAGTAAAAGTACTGTAAAATATGTAAATAACAATCAAAATGTAAAAATGTATATATGATAAGAAACCCTAGTACACTGTATAGTAAATAGTTGTAAATATAGCTTGTAAAATATAGCTTGTTTAATAAAAATTGTACATTTTCCTTAAATATTGTTGTAAATTGTAAATTACATATATATTAGTGTACATACTGACCAATCAGAGTTTACAAGCACTGATTTTATAGACGATAAGGATATAACTTTAACATCTGATATAGATAATATTAGGTCATTAATTGAAGAAATAGACAGCTCATGTCTAGTCGTGTTAGATGACTATTTGAACTATATGGAATCAAGTGTTAGAGCTAGACAGTTAGTTCAAAAGTGTTCACAGAATTGTCGCATCATATGAACTTTAGTGTTATACTTATATTGCAAAACGCATTTTCTAAAGAACTGAGAACCACTAGTTTAATTACAAAATATCTAGTTTTCTTTGACGTGCCTAGAGACTGCAGCATATTTATTCAAGTTTCCAAGCAAATAGCGCCTAGTCAGCCCAAGTTCCTGCAAGAAGCACATGAAAAAGCATGCAGTCTATGCCAACATAACTACCTGTTCCTGGACCTACATCCACAGTGCCCGAACCCACACATGTTTGTACGTAATAACATATTTCCAGTGAATGGTACAGACATTTATGTATACTAATAATACTAACCCTGTCCATGGAACTAGCGAAACAGAGTCGGTTTGAAATAAACTTTGAATATCTATCACCACTAGCAAACGCAAAACCAAGAGAGTATTCAACTTACAACAAATCTGCAAATGTTGACCTCCTATATGTTATAGTCGAGTGCATATTCAATTAAGATAAGTTTTGTAAACATATAGACGCGCGGTATTCCAAAACAGTAAAAACACTAGTACAAACATTAAAACAAAGCAGTCTAGACAACTTGGACAAACTATGCATAAGAAATAGAACACTTGTGCGCCGAATCCTAGCAACGATATTTCACAAGGTTTACAACGGTGAAATCTGCCGTGCTACATTGTTGTCAGATATAATTTGTGCTGATAAAATATACAATTCATTTAATTGAGATAGATATGGCTACTTTAATGAAAGCAATTGTACCCAAGCTTTATGCTGAGCTCATGAAAATTCGAGAAGAGCAGAAGGCTTTGAACGTTGCCAAGCAAAATCACTATATGTCAGAAAATTCAACTGAGTGTATAAAGCAGTTCCAATGCACGTTGGCGGCAATTACAAAGAACCCAGTGATACTTCAAACGTTAGTGCTCCATCTGGTGTGGAAAAATTAAAGCAACTACCAACTCAAGAATGGCTCAGCTACCAGCAAGTTATATCTCAACCCAGTATCAAGAAACCACAGCGTAAGTTAGCTCGCAGTCGTGGATATCTATATGTTAGGCGTCGCAGCAATACACATGGAACCTAAAACGCTAACTTCCAATATACATAAAAAGAACTGCCATCTATAAAATAGTGTCAGTCATGTTAGTAGTGTCACAGTGTTCAAAACAAAGTCATACAATGTTCTCCTCACCTGTGTTGTTCGTGCTCTTAAACCTGCGGTTCCATTACTTGCCATATGTTGCAACGTCGCAGTGCAAGCCCAGCATGAATCAAATGTTCAAGAATTAGACCCTGAAAGCACTGCAGTAAGCTACCAAGGTACACCAAACCACAAAGATTTATTTGAAAAAGAAAAGTTGGCCTTAAAAGCCTTAAGAAACAACCTACAGCAAGATACCCCATCTTCCCTCAGCCCTGATACCACGCCATCTTCTGTGACAAAACCCAGTTCATTCATCAAACTGATTCTTTGAGCTTTAAAATATATGCTTGAAAATTTTAATATGTAAATGTATTTAAACTGAATGTTGTAGACAAATACTATCAAAATGAAGCAAACCCGGTAGTTAATACAACGTTTGACTTGATTAGTGAGTACAAAACAAATAAACACGTATAGCACATATATAAATGTATATAGTATAAACGATATGATGCGCATAAAAATCGTGTATGATATACAGCCAATATTAAATGTAAATACGTGTCTGTTTCTCTTTTGCGCCTTTGCAGCTATCTACGTGTCGTTTATCCTGGTCTTTCTTCTATTTGTATTCAAGATAATAAAGATTTTTCGTAATGGAAAGCACTAGTTCCTGCAAAAATCAGAAGGGGTTAGCCAAAATGGGGTGGATACCACCCACCACGGATCAGCTTTAAATACCAGGTCGGACTCATAGAAAACCTCACAACATTTTGAGCTCTTGCCTGATCATCAACCATCTCTCTCCTCGGCACCAGTCTAGAAGAACTGCAGCACAACATACATTCAACCATCCATTCTTCAACACTACTAGTGCCCGGACATGGATCAACCAGGCTCTGTACCGTGCGCGGCCCACAGCTTAAACTCTGTACTGTACCACGAACAATCCAACTACCCAACTGCTCGTAAGACCAGTAGAACTGACTATGTACGTCTATTAGGCAATAATAACATTTTATATTTGTATTATATTAATAATGTATTTACTCATGTATTTATTTTATTGTATAATATACCTTAGGTTTCTAATCATATTGTGTTTGTTGCTTTAAAGTGCTTTAAGTGTTCCATCCCAGGATCTCTGTTTAAATGCAAATGGTATGTGCCGTACCAATCTCACTTTGAAGAAACTCATCATTGTGGAGATTGCAACTGATTCTGTTCTGCCAAAGCCTTTCATCAGTGCCTGCATCCTGGCGAGCGGCTTGCCCACTTTGCCAACAGAAACCAACATCTTATTTGCAGTGGAACCAGTCGTTCAGGAGCAACATATGGACTCACCACTACTACCAGCACTGGCGATAGTTCTGCGGGCTCTTCTCGTCGTACTTGTCGTTCGTCATTAATAGATTCAGATGTATTTAAAGAATCCTCAAGATCTCACATGGGACTCATGGTTACCTACATACATCAACTAACTGAAGATTTCGAAGAAATCGAATATATTTTAACTGAACTATACGAGTCTATTGTAAAATTGTTAACTCAAAAAGTAGTAGTACATACTAGTATTAAGGTCCAACTTATCATTGTAGTAGCGTTAGAATTAGAAACTGTAGTAGAAAATGAACAAAAAAAATTCAAAAAGACATTAGTCTAGTGTCAAGTAGTTACAATATAATAAGTATAAACGAAATTGAAAACTTTATATTTAATATTGCAAGTGAGGTTATACAAAAATTAAATGAACTCAATAAGCACGGTACTGGTTAGGCACTTCGGCAAATAGAATCCATTCAGTTTATAGTAGGAGTACTAAACTTGTTTTCAAATGCTGAAGCCATAGAGTATATTAAATCTTCAAACCTTAACCCAAAAAAAACTGGATATTTGTATATAAAAAACAAATGCAATGATTGTTTTAAATTCTGTGTTGCTGCTCATAGATTCCGTCATAAAATTGTAGCTGTATTTAAAGTAAATAAGCAGACAAATAAACTCTACACTACTTGCTGGGCCAAACAAAAATTAGAAAACCAAAAGCAGTATATTCCCTACTTTTCGCAATTTGATTTCACAGATATCGTTTTCCCTTTACATATTAGCGACAATTTAAGTAATTTGGAAACAAAAAATAATCTTGGTATTAATATTTGGAGTCATCGCAATGACCACATTGTCCCTGTAAGACTGTGTCGTAATTCTGATGTAAATGAAATGTGTAATTTATTCTTAATTTATACCCATGAAAAGGAAGAAGAAAACAATTCGTATCACTTAATTCTTATTACTGATCTCAATAAATTCATGCAAAATAGACGAAGTCATAAAGCTTTTTATTGCGAATTGTGTTTCAGATGTTTTAACTCTGAAAAACATTTATTGCAAGACAGTGAAAACTGTCAAGAACTTAAACAAAGAAAAATCATTTTTCCTGAATCATGGGAAAGAGTCAAGGTTTTAAAGTCATGGCAAACACTTCGGTACCCCTTTGTCATAGTTTATAAGTTCTTTACGTTTGCAACTCCTATTCAAGATTTTAAACTTACAAAACAAAACACGAAAAACACAACTGAAATAACACCTGCGGCTTATTCTTTTATTATTATTAGGCGATTTCAAGATAAGGACAACGTTGTTTCTATAGAGTGTTTTCATAAGGAAGATGTAGTAAAACACTTTTTACTCGTATATTTTTCTGGTCAAACAGACTACTCACACATTAGAGAAACAAATAACAAAGTACTCCCAACAGATAGCGTAAGAACACAGTTTGAACAAGCTACGCATTGCCACTTGTGTAACCGTAAATTCAGTAAAGAAAATAAGATTTTACGCACGTTTCACCATAACCTCGATCTGGGAAACGTTAAGTTTGCTGCATGCAGTTGTTGTAATCTTTAAATAAAATACAAGCACAAGATCCCACTTATTGCTCGTTACGGAGGTTTTTTTGATAATCACCTTTTAATAAATGCAATGAAAACTAATTTTTTTAATTCTAAAGACGTACGTGTACTTGCAAAATCGCCTAAAGAATTTATTTCAATAACAATAACTGCAAGGGATACTTGGCTTTTCAAATTAAATTTAGAATACCCTTCTGAAAATACCAAAAAACACAACTATACTGAAAAATCGGTTTCTTCAAAAGTTAAAGTACGCTTTATGGATGCCAATTTATTTTTCCACTCTAATTTATTTGAACTTGTAGAATCACTAAATGCAAAAGACCCCTAGTCACTAAGAATAGTACAACAGTGCATATTTAAATTTGTACCTTTAAAAAGCCAAAATTATTTAGCAAAGAAAGTTAAACTTTCAAAACCTTCACAGGATGATCTTGTGTTATGACAAAAACCAGTTTATTTTCCTTTTTTGTCCCTTACTAATAATACAAGTCTTAATAATCCTATTCCCACAACATCGTACTTTACTGGATGATTTACCTATACCAGACAGCGAATGGGAGCTTGTGCAAACCATATGTAAAAAATGTAACCTTGAGACATTAGCTGATTACATGCGTTTCAGTTGTGTATTAGATACAGTACTGCTTGCAGAAGTTTGGCAAAATTTTAGAAGATTTGGATTGAAAATCTACGAACTGGACCCAACTTATTGTTTGACTTTGCCAAGCTTCTCATTGGACTGTTTTTTTAAGCAATAAAAAGCCGAAATAGATTACATAAGGGATCACAGAGTATTTGACAATGCTAAAAAAGGAATAAGGGGGGGGGGCAATGTATATTTACAAACAAACATGTGATTGCAAATCACGAGCGTTGTCCGGGTGGGTTAGACACATCACAGCCAAAAAGACAGTTACTCTCACTAGACATAAATAGTTTATATCCCTACAGTATGAAAGCACTGATGCCAGTGTCTGATTACGAGTACATCGAACCAAAAGATCTTATAAACATTGACTGGACTGACCCTGCATTAGGGAGTACGGAAGGAAGCTATGCGTATGTACTTGTTTGTGACTTGCAGCATCCAAAGCATTTACATAAACAAGACGCAAACTTGCCTCTTGCTATGAAACAGAAAATAATGAAGCTTAAAGAAATACCGAGCCAGCTTAATTTAAAATACCGCCAAATGGCTTCAATTAAAAAATTTATATCCCGCCTAACACTTATGTTAACCCTTTATGACAAACACAATTACACAGTTCATTTCAAGAAATTACGCTACTATCTTGCCAAAGGAATGGTACTTTTAGAAATACATTGCGGTGTTTGATTTAAACAACACCGGTATTTTAAATACTACATAGATGCAAACTTAGAAAGACGAACGCAAGCTAAGACCCTTTTCAAAAACAAACTACTTACACTCAGTTCCAATGTAATATACGGCAAGACATTAAGAAAATGTAACGAGTTTGTCGAAACCAGTGTTTGCACCAGTACCGCACAAGCTAAAAAATGACTTGCACTACCACGATTTTAGGATTTTGATGGTTTGTCTGATTCTTTAAGTATAATTACGCAATATCTTAAGAGTTATCGCGCAAATGACTTGTCGCTTACAGTACTGGCAATTCTAGCTAATGCAAAAGTGTACTTCTATGAAAAGTTTGATATGTTGTGTCGAATATTCCATAATAGAGCCTATCGGGATTATTCAGATACCGATGCTTATAAGCTGGATATTTAAGACTCATTAAATACTCTGTGGAATGATATAGTTAGTGCTCGTGCATAATTTGATTTTAGTAAGATTCCACAGAATCACGAGTTTTTTAAACAGTACGAAAGCAAATATCCAGAATTGTATCTTTTGAACAAAGACGAGAGTGGCAAAATAAAAATACAGAGCTTAAATGTATTAGAATTAATTATACTTAAGCCTTAAATGTATAGTATGTTATATTTAGATAATAGTGAACAACAGAAATGCAGAGGCGTTCCAGCAATTGCTTTGCGTTAATGTAAATACGACAAGTATAGACAAATGCTTGAGACCAACAAGCCGTGTAATATTATTGTAAATTCTACACGATCTGTGGATCATAATATGTACGTAGTGAGTGTAAATAGACTAGCATTTGACACATTAGATATTTCAAGGGTGTTTTTAGATCCTAACGATTGTAATTTTAGTTGTTAAATAAGTAACTATAGTAGTATGTGATAGTTTTATATTTATAGTATAGAGTCGTATAGATGTAACCTATGTGTAACCTAGATATTTAATTTTTGTACTCTGTTTAGGCTACACAAATATTGTTAAATACCAAGCTCTAGCTTGTAAGACCTGTATATATTTTATAGTAGTGTAGATGTAACCTATATGTAACCTTAATGTAACCTAGATATTTAATTTAAGTATTACGTTTAGGTTACACAGATATTGTTAAATAACAAGCTTTAGCTTGTGAGCTATGTATATATGTATTTATAGTATATAGATGTAACCTAGCTGTAACCTAGATATTTAATTTATGTACTCTGTTCAGGCTACAAATATTATGTCACATACCTTTTTCTAGTCTCTCAGACATGTATATAATAATATTATAGTATAGATGTAACCTAGATGTATATTGTAAATCTAAATTTTAAGTATAGCGCAGATTTAATGTTTTGTATCTGATGTATGTAGTTGTATCCAGTGTAATAAATTCAAAACATTGTAATTTTGTATATAAAACGTGCGTTGAGTACCATCACAGCTCATTTACAATATGCTCGGCCAGGGTTATTCATGTTATTATATTGCGCTGCATATATGTTCATTCTGCTATCCCACACTGAATTACCAGTAGCACACAGTTGCAAAGTAATACGTCATTGGCGACGCCAGCCATACATTGCCTGCTCCCCACTCATGTAAGCGTTCAATTGCATTGAATACATAGTATATCGTACAATCATCACTACTATTACGTACGTACCTACCAGTATACTCTCGCTCGTATCCTTCACATTCCCCTTCGTCCATACGTTCCCGCTTCCCTTAGCCCAAGTTCCCGGCTCCTCATATTTATTTCCCGTTCCACTTCCTCTTTCCCTTTCTCTTTTCCCTTGCTTTCCAAGACGTTCACCTCTTCTTCTTTCTTTTGTATCCTCTTCCTCGACGTCTCAAAACGCAATCAAAACAATCCAATATGAAGTAGTTACGTACTGTAAGTGGGGAAGTGTGGACCAGATAGGGATGCACTTCTCCATGTAGGTGGTGTCGTCCCTAAGTGTACGACTATCGTGGTCTCTTTAGTACTACCCGAATGTGTTGTTGCCACCAGGAATAAATGGTGTAGCCTTGTTATACAAAGCTCAGAAATAAGTGAGGAAAACGGGAGTTTTCCGAATGATAAAAATATCTTTAACAATTTTGGTTTTATTAAATGAAAGATCAAATGGTGAGTGTATCTGTCAATACAGATGTAAACGATGGCACGAAAAGCCTAGGCCTAAGTGGCCGGCTGAGGTCTGATCAGTGACAAGTTATGATACAATCCATTGTCTCGGAATACACTTCCCGTTTGAAAAAGGAGTTAAGTTTATATAGGGCATGCAGAAAGGAGAAGAAGGAGCAAGAAAGTGTAATCGACGTGTGCACCGACGGACAAGACGCATAATATAATAGATTAACATATGGTCCATAAGAACTATGGTTAACCAGATTTCTCATTAAAAGAGAAAGGACAGGTGTGTGGGTCTCATACGGAGAAAGTGGTTTTATGGCTCAATGCGGGAGAAGTTTTATAGTTCAAAGCGAGGAATCGGAATAGCAATATTTTTAAAGGAAACAATTGTGCAAATATTGCGCATGCATTTTTTGAAAGATCCACTGGGCTAAGATAATATTATAACATAATATTTGCATAGATTAGATTTGTACTTAAAAATTTACAAATAAGAAATCAGTGAGAATATTACAGAGATTATATAATTGGTAGTATTTGCGTAGACTGGGCAAATGTGGAAATTTAAATACAGGGAGAAATCAATGAGAAAGACACAGTGATTCATATAGGATGAGCGGTGCTTGACAGAACGAGAAAAGGAATAATCAATACTTATATGTATCGCTATGCTTATATATACTTACAGTACTTTATCGATATGTCTCTCTTTCATTCCCTCTTAGTGTTATACTCTTTAGCTCAGTACCAAGTCCATCTCACATCACTGCGATTATTCTGTGTAGTTTCTATCTATATACTTCTTCATCCTATATCTTAAGCAATCGACTTTTTCTTTTTCCTTACACATTTGCGCATCTTTTACTTTCGGTCTCTATACCTTGGAGTAAGTATCAGATCTGTTAAATCTGAAAGAAATTGATTAAGAACGGCGACCTGCAACATACGGCGTACAGAAAATGGGACAGACAAAACCATTATTGTATTAGATGATCCATCAGCTAAAGATCAGCATCTCCAACCTGTTGTTTCACCATCTACCTCATGCAGTCACCGGAAAAATTTGCTTGGAAAGTCATTAAAAGTGTTCTTCAAATATGGGGACGGCAATCTGTTTAAATTTGTGGTATGCCTTGGTGCAACATGAGAAATGAGATGAAAGCAGGCAAAGAGGTAAACAAGAATTAACTCTGATTATTTATTGTAAAATAACACAAAATATTACGACTGATGAAGGCAACGGTTCTGATGCGATCAGCTTGTTCTTGCTAGTTGTTCGTCGTTCGGCTTTCCTTGTCAATCCAAATACAATTTTACAAGTTTATAGCAATTCGTTGTTTGCAGCAGCTCAACCATTGCCCAATAATGCCGTTCATTGATTAGGAGTATACAGCTTTTCAGATAATTGAATATTATATTAAGTTTTAAACAATTCTTATACTGTTAGGTAAAAGTAATACAACAACATAGTCCTACTTAGTTCTGTTCTTTCAATATAAACAGAATATTGTATAAGATGCAACCAATAACAAAAGTCAACAAAATCACAAAGAATGCATCATTTTGAATACAAATTGAATAAATATTATGTTTGCATAAGATGATTCAGTTAAGACCCCTCCCCATTGTACTGATTTTGACTTTAATGTACGCTTGACATCGCTAATGGTATAATTTTTGTCATACCATACTCATTGAATTGAGAGGTATGGAAGTCACCGGCGATCTGCATTATGTTTAAACTCAAGTTTAAAGCAGATCAAATCTCAAGTGCTTTTACAATAGAGCACGTCGAAAATGAATCTAAATGGGTGCAACAATGAGGCGTAGTAGTAATGTAAAATGGTGCAATTCAAACCCACGTAGGCGTGAAGCAGAATAGTATTCGCACCATAAATAAGACTTGACATTTTAACACTTAAAAATATAAATTACTTACAATACTTAAAAACAGGAAGACACTTAAGTAACTAATAAAATTATTTGATGAAAGTTGCTTTTATCAAGATACGTTGCAAAATTATATTGATTGTGTAACGAATTTATAATTGTATTTTCTTTTGAAATACTCATTTTTATGAGATCGATAAGAAACTGATGAACGACGTAACCAATATTGAGTCATCCTATATACCGTTTTCTTTAATTCAAAGCTAAATATAAGTTAATGTAAAGGACAGCTATAAACGTCTGGTACAAAAATGAATAACGGGTAACATTAAAATGTCTGACGTTCACTAAGCAACTCACTCACCTTTTGAATACGGAATATACAATCATACCCACATTTGATAAGAAGTTGAATCTTTTCTTTACTAGTCTAAATCGCACAATAAATGACAGCAATTTTAAAATGTTTGTTAACAGGGTTGCGAAACACTAAAAGATTGATTATAGTTACAAGTTAGTTAATTAAAGCGCTAAACTTCCTTATGAGCATTTTCAGTGTTACCTTTTGTGGTAAACTGACATTGTCTCCCCCAACAATTGTCCCCCCGGTCAGGTTCCCTCCGCCCTCCGGGCATTTTCCTCCCGATAAGTAACAGCGGACATTTTCCCCCAGGCATATAAATTTTAAAATTTCAGATTTTAAGGTATTTTTTATTATTTTTCCTTGTGAGAAGTTACTGTTTGGATGCTGAGCTTAAGCATCTATTGAAATGGTCATATACGAATGCCTGTCCGTCTATCTGTCTGTCAGTCTGTTTTTATGCTCTACAGGTCACAGTTTCTAACAGATTTTCTTCAAACAACTTTCAAACGACCACAAAAGCGAGGTAAAAGTGCCCTAATGATTTTGAGGTTGATCGGATTTACCAGGTTTCCACAAGTAACAGTTAAATGGACTAACTTTTTGAGCAATACAAATGAATGGCGAGAAAAACGGGGTGTCGGATAAGGTTAAAAAAGGGTTAAGGGTAGCTTTATTTGCAAGGGTCAGATGTTTCAATCAATTAAGACTTACGATATTACGATACGAATTTACATGCATGTACATACTTGCCTCTGAACCTAGGTAGGTGGGTACGTGCGCCGTACTTTCACTGTACGTTCGCCACTCTTAACATTGTGTGTAATTTAGTAACATACGAAATGAAATGCTGTGGAGCTACGTTTGATCAATTTGTTGACCTACCCAGTCCTTCCCATTATTGTTAAACACAATTCAAATAGAATTAATTTTTGTATCTACCTACACTACTACTGTCATGGTTCCGGAGTTCAGCTGCTGTTATTGAGATGACGATTGTTATTTATATTATTATAGGTATTAATATATTGGAATTATAATCAATCCGACTATGGATTTGGGAATTCAAATCCATAGCCGTCATTCTGAATATGCTGGTCTGGCTGATGGCTGCTACTTATTATTACTTGTGCTGAATAAATACTACCAATGTTGTACGGTACACTACTGTACACTTTATTCCTATTCTACTTTGACAGTCCTTATATGATAACATTATTTGGGAAGGCTCCTTATTCTCAGACATTGTATCCTTTAGAACGCACTAAATAAAAAGGAATAAGAGAGAGTGGCGAGAGATGTTTCATTATATATCTTATATTTATGACTACCTATCTACATAATTTACCCGTATTTTGAAATACTTGACCAATTTTGACATGTGATAACTCATTCAAAAGATAATAATATTTTGTAATAATATTTTGTATCTGGGTAGAATCCCTAAGGATTTGAGATTTCATCTCTTGTAAGCCCAGTTTTCACTATTATTTCACTGAGACTCGAGGTTCCTCCACAATTTGAGGACTCGAGCCCTTTTTCTAGAGAACAAATTTCTATTTATCCCAAAGGTTCGAGTGGCTAGTTCTAGGATTAAATCTCATTCACTTAAAGTACCACTACCACTCAAGAAACACTGGAAATTTATATCCAACTATGCCACCCAGTGAACCATAGAAACTCAGAAATATAGAACTCTAGAAAGCCCAGAGAAATAACATTTATACACAATCTCTCTAGGACCTGCAACGTACATATCACCGAGCCTTGCAGGATTACCAAGCACAGGTCACCCATCCATTTCAGAATGCGCTTGGGGTGTTGCTTAACCAGCAGGAATCAACCCACTGACTAACCGCCAGACCAACCTGTGCTGGTTAGACCAACCTGATGACTAGTAAAAGATGACTAGTATATCTCAAATAGCGGAACGTGGATAAGTTTATCGACAAACGTTCTGCAATATTTAAAAAAAAGCATTATTTTCTTTTAAAATTTAGCCTAAACATTGTTGTATGGCTAAAACAAAAATAGTTTTCTCAGTTTTTAAATGCTTCAAAATATTATATCATTTGGTAAAAACGGCCAAGTTTGAAGAAAATCATTTAAGTTTAAAACTACATTTAAAATTAAGGTCAAGATTGTAACTACGAGTTACTTAGATTTTTCTAGTCATTCCAGTTTGAATAGTGTACTGTGTAAGTTTATAACCAAGGAAGCGGTCAAAATTTTTATTTTAAGATTTAGTGGGAAATTTAAAAAATTTACTTTTAATAATGACGGTGTATAAATTATGTCACTAAAATTCCCACTCTGTTACCCCCATGTCGTCACTGTAACATTAAGTGCCTACTTTTAACATGGCAGATCCACGGACTCTACCTGTGGCATCATTTATGGGCAATTATTGTAAATAGTAGATATGAATACCTCACTGAACTTTTGAAAATCGAATATGTAAATAAATTGAAAATATTTGAAATATTTTTTGGCGCAGCTTTTGGCTTATTTATCAACGCCAAGCGCTCTCTATTGAGATTTAACGCTAAAATGTGATTATGGTTTAAACTACTCACATTAATTTCCTGCGGTTTTTAAGTTAACAATCCAGTTGTTTTGAATTGCAATTTATTCCAAGCTTGCGGTTTAAGTCAGTAACCTCTCCCGTATCCGGATTAATAGGGAACACGACGAAAATATCCGGATATCGGAGGTTTTTACACTTAATTAATAAAAGTTTTTTGTAAAATACAAAATTAATGTTATGACAATATTTGTTAGAGTCAACAATTCCCACTGCCGTTTTCTCACAAGTAACCAAACTTATAAGGCAGGAAAAATATATACCTAGTTTTGGTTTGGAAAAAATGCTTGACATTAATTCGCTTTGGTATTTATCTCTTATTCTATCACCATCACGTGTAATAAAAGAAGAATATGTCTGCAAAAGCCACAAAAACAGTTATAATCTATACTATTATATTCTGAGGGGATAGTTTGATAAAGTCTTGCCCGGCCTTATTACCTAACCTAACCACAATGAATAGTACAGTACATATGTGGGCAAGACTTACCGTCGTGGGCAAGACTTATCAAACTGCAACCTATTCTGAATATCCAAACAAATTCAATCAGAGGCTCCATGTATCAAATCTAATGGACAATCAAAGCTGGTTATTTTAGGTTAATGTTTTGAAGTACCAGCTTTCTGAGGTTCCTAAATCATATTCACTATCTTTGTTTAAGACTAATCTGCTTTGAGTTGATTTAAAATGGTTATTAGCTTTTGAGCCGTAGATGGAACTATACACTTGAAATTAGATTTTAGGATCAGGCTCAAAATTGTATTTTCTTTTTATAATTTACTTTTATTTTTGAAAAATTAATAAAAGTATAGCATCTCCAAAATTTTGTCCGGGCATAGGAGGGTCCGGATACCGAAATAACCGTCCGGATATGGGAGGTTCCGGATACAGGAGGGTTTACTGTATATATATTGTATTGAATTCGTGAGATATTACACATTTCGCGAGAATAAAATGAAATCACATATTCATATTACCCAACATTTCATAAATCATCACTTAATCTTACAACACTGCACTTCAGTAACCTAAGGTTTGGGAGGAACACGTCCGCTGTTACTTATCGTGGGGGAAATGTCTGGGGGGAAACTGACCCGGGGGACAACTGTTGGGAAAAAATGTCCAAGGAGGCAATATCCAGGGTGACTTTGTCCGACAACCGCATTTAGTATAACTTTATAAAATGCTTTATTTTTACAATAGTAAGCGTATTGAATGCTTGGTGAAGCTAGATTTGCGAATTGTAATTAGGAGGCAACGAAGCCTTTACTTGTGCTATTATAAACTCTCCAAAATGCCTCAACTAGTCGAATGAAATTGCTTCACGTGTGTGGCACCAACATTTGCTGGGTAACTGTTGTTTAAAATCCTGGCTTGTAGGCTTAAATAAACCAGTAGGAGCGTCATTTATTAGGTGTCAATTCAGTAAGTTGGAGTAGAATAGTCCATACCAGGACCTGCGAATAAGAAAGACAAAGAAACCAGCTATTAGCTAATTTAAAAACTTCCTGTTCAATTAAGTTATGCTTTATTTGAGCCACAATACAACATTACATAACATTCCTAGTCCTTTTATCAATTCTTTTAGAATACAATGCAAAAATAATATTTAATGCTTGAAGGCCCTAAAGAATTTACTGCACACGACAAAACATAATCATATTGTACCCACACAAAGCACAAAAATCCGGCGCTTCGCGCCGGATTTGTCCACCGTGGGCCCGAAGTAGATGCTGAGCTTATAGCGAATTGTTTTGATCATTGGAAAACTTTTTTTATATAGGAAGGCTAACATAAGGTCCTTGCAGTTAGTGTCCACTAAAGCGGGCTAAGTTACAAGTTGTGCTGGTAAAAATGGACGGAATTTGAGTGGTGTTGGTACAAGTGGGTTTTATAACAGCAAAGGTTTGAGTTGATAAGCCGGTACGAGTGTGCTGGGTACAAATTTTGATGATACCATTTGGCAGGGTACAAGCGACTTGAAAGATTTTAGTGAATATTGCACCAGTACGAGAAATAATGGTGCAAACATTAGTTAGCTGGGTACGCCTAGTGCCAATGCGAGTGATCATGCTAAGAAAAGCACCTGTACCAGTGTTTAAGGAACGAGATTTGATGTATCTGGTGGACGGGGACGAGTTGTACGGCTAGGTTTGTAAAAATTCTATAATGTCTGGTCAATAGTTTCAGTTCGGTATTGATGGCCTAAAGGAATACGTTTACCTGATACATAATTCAAGTGACGTCATTCACACATCACCCCAATAAGCGAGTGATATTTTGTTGAGGTCATTTACGGACAATCCAAATAAACAAATGGTATTTTTAATCCCAATAATAGAGTAATAGTTTTTTAAAGTCATTTACAGACGATCCCAATAAACATGTAATATTTTTTGACGTCATTTACGGACGATCCTAATAAACGAGTAAAATTTTGTTGACGTCATTTACGGACGATCCTAATAAATGAGTAATATTTTTTTGACGTCATTTACAGACGATCCCAATAAACAAGTAATATTTTTGTGACGTCATTTACGGACGATCCCAATAAACGGTAATATTTTTTGTGACGTCATTTACGGACGATCCCAATAAACAAGTAATATTTTTTTGACGTCATTTACAGATGTTCCCAATACACGAGTAATATTTTCTTAACGTCATTTACGGACGATCCAAATAAACGAGTAATATTTTTTGATATCATTTACGAACGTCATTTACGGACGATCGTAATAAACGAGTAATATTTTTTGACGTCATTTACGGACGATCCCAATAAATAGTATTATTTTTTGTGACGTCATTTACGGACGATCCCAATAGACAGTATTATTTTTTGTGACGTCATTTACGAACGATCCTAATAAACCTGTAATATTTTTTGTGACGTCATTAATGAACAATCCCGCTATTTACCTTCCCCCCCCCCTCCCTCCTATTCAATCTGGTTTGTTAAAGCTGGTAAGAATACATTAAGATTTACTTGTTTTGTACTTTAGTGGCGGGCTAATTTGAAGAAAGGAAGCTTCACTGGCTTCACCAGCCGTCTCTGTAATACCTATAAACGCTAATGCTAAAATTTAAAACTGGTTTTTCTTTGTATGCTTTTGAAGCGTAGGAAGCGTTCACAAATGATGCTATTATTTTTTCAGGCAACTGTTTGTAAATTTCTGATTTGCACTGTGATTATAATTATAGACAAAAAGTGGGTGGGTCACAAAATTTACAAAATATCATGGCATAATTTGTTAATGCTTCCTTACATTTTACCAAGATAAACATATCCACTGAATGCCAGGTTTGGTTTGTGTACCATAGCTAGGTGCACATTGACGGGGCAACCGAAAGTGATATCTACATTTTACCAAGACTATACATATCCACTGAATGCCAGGTTTGTGTACCATAGGTAGTGTATATTGACGGGGCAACCGCAAGTGATTTCTACATTTTATCAAGACTATACATATCCACTGAATGCCAGGTTTCTGTACCATAGGTAGGTGTTTATTGACGGGGCAACCGAAAGTGATATCTGCAAGGACGAAGCTGCCGTTTATTTGCATGGAAACTTTATTCTTGCCAGATACCACTTTCGGTTGTCTCTACTATACCTCCCATAATTGGAAGGCATGTATGTACGTGCACGTAAATTCGTATTCGACACCCGTTTTTCTTTTCGTGCATTTTTATTGCTCAAAAAGTTGGTCCATTTAACTTTTAATTTTAGAAAACTGGTAAATACGATCAACTCCAAAAACAATAGGGCACTTTTCCCTCGCTTTTGTGACCATTTAAAATTGGTTTGACAAGCATCACTTTAAAACTGTGACCTGTAGAGCATAAAGAACAGACGGACGGACAGACAGACAGACACACAGACGGACATGACCATTACAATAGATGCAGCTAAAGCTCAGCATCTAAAAAGCTCAAATTGTAACTACGCGCATCGCTTGCAATGACCATAAAATCTACACGTTAGCCAACGAAAAGTAAAATCTGTTTCAGCTACTACTTTTTCAGCTCCAGCTTTCACATTTACTATTATGAATATGGCCAGACAGTACAAAGTTAACAGTGCCCTAAACTAAATCTCACGTTATATTAGAAAACGAAAATTTTTCGTTCTCTAGTGGTCCCAATATATGGAATACGGAATCTTTGTTTCATTTTTGTCTTATTTTTCCAGTTAGTACTTACCTCAAGATTCATTTTAAGAATCGGTTTATATAAACACTAGTAACCCGGCCCGTCCTGCAGACGAAAGCAAATAATAGGTAGCGACAATTTTTAGCTTTAGCTCAAAAATACCTATTGATATGGTTTTATCTGCCCGTTTGTCTGTAGGTAGTGCGCTACAGGTCACAATTTTGACCTGATCTTTTTCATACAACTTTTAAACGCTTACAAAAGCGCCCGCGCAGCGCTGAATAGTTTTTGGGCAACATCGCTGTAATACTTTTTTCGCAATCAGCACTTAAATAAAGCAAATTTTAATATTTTTCAATTTTTTTTTGCTTTCAAACAAAAACCGCCGTTGAAATCACATTAATAATAATAATAATAATAATAATAATAAAATTTTCCTGGGAAGAATCCTAAAGGATTTTAGAGAAGTCTTTTTAAAACCCGGTTGTCACTATTTAAACACTTGAAGCTTGAGTCACTCAGAGATTTTGCCAAAACTCCACCCTCTATACTTATCTAACTTATTTTTAAACGAGTTCTCTGAATATAAATCTGATTTGTCACTTTTCACGTCACTTAGAAGATTATTTTCTCTTACTACCCGTTGGGTAAAGAAATGGTGTCTAAAGTTAGTCATCACAGGTTTTTTCTTTAAAAACGGAGTAGGTCGGCTCTGAATGTCGATTTCAAAAAAAGCAGAGGGGTCAATATCATATTTGTTGTTAATTAATTTGAACGTCTCAATCAGGTCTCCTCGTTTCCTTCTGTCCTCAAGTGAAAGAATTCGAAGCTCCTTCAATCTCTCCTCATAAGGCAAATTCTTAAGTGACAGTAGAAGCCTGGTGGCTAACTTCTTAACTTTTTCGATCTCATCCCTGTCACTTTTTAAAATCGGGCACCAAATACTGTTGCAGTATTTGAGCAATAAATATTACAATAACCACGCGAAGTCAGTACTTGTCTAAATTTTTAAAGGTTGTATTAATTTGTAAGCACATAGATTTGGCTTTTCTTGCAGCCTGTTGAAAATGTTGGGAAGAGTTTAACTCGCTGACAATATAAACCCCTAAATTTCTTTCGCAAGTTGAGCTTTGCAACTCAGCATTATTACAGGATTATGTAGGATTTTCACTTCTCTTCACACTGAAAAAAACAATAAGGGTTTTCTCAATATTATTAAATTATTCAATATCTCTATGTGGTTCTGGTTACACCATTTAACTAAGTTATCTATGTCCTTCTCAAGATCATGAAAGTTGCTATCCGTTTTTCTGGCTCTTTAGATTTTTAAGTCATCTGCATACTGCTTGAGAGAGCTTTCAATTACTTCATTTATCTCGTCAACGTAAAAAAGGAAGAGAATTAGCCCTGGTACAGTTCCTTGTTGAACCCCACTTATGACCTCTGTCCTTTTGGAAATTTCCTTATTCACTACCACTTGGTATGTCCTGTCTGTTAGGAAGCAGTTCAGCCATTTAACAAGGTATGGATCAAGATGATAAACGTTTTTAACTTCTTGAGTAGCTGCTTATAAGGGATCTTATCAAAAGCCTTAGATAAATCAATATATACGCAGTCAACTGTATTTCCTTCATCAACAAGTTAGTCAAAATTAGCGTCCACACTTGATTTTATTTCTGTGGGTGTTGTGAGTTTAACTTTCCCATTATTTTACACAGAAAAATTTTATTTTAAATAGCCCGTCGCGAACGGTGTTGAGCATCTATTTAAATAGTTTAAGGATGCTGAGTTTAAGTATCTTTTGACATGGCCATATCCGTCCAACTGTCTGTCCGTCAATATGTCTGTCTGTTGGTCATGCTTTATAACAGATACTAGTAGTCCCTGTCATAACTACTCCACTCCATCTACATATCCTTGCTCGAGTCGTTGCCCGCAACATATTTAAATATATTTGAATCTGTAAATTTACATTGTAACTATGCCATGGAGTTGTGAGTAGCTGCGAGGTGAAGTCAGAGCTAGTGAATACTGAAGTCAGGCATTCACACACTTCACCAGTGGACCGGAGTCCACTGCCTCTTCAGCTCACACTCCCTTTTCGATATTTCAGTATTTCATTTCATTTAACAATCCGAAAGTATTTTGTTTCTTTGACTAATTGTTATAATAAAAATATATACAAAAACCGGTGGCCACCAAACTCAACTCTTACCTACGAATCTCTAATTGTCATTATAAGTCATCCGCATAATAAAATATTAAATTATTACTTACGACGCGCATTGCATCATCAGGCAAGTCTCTGTAGTCGGACGGAAGACATTCTGGTTTGTCATAGGTTCTGGTATTGGATTTGGTATCACACTCATTAATACATATTATTAATAATCATTGCATACCATGGAATAACGATATTAGTTGATTGTTGATTTGTTATGGGGTTTTGGTTGGGAAGTCTCATGTAGTTAAGAAAGTTCAGTAACTAAATTATTATCATATTTAGTTTGTAGTAGCTGCCATCACCCGCATAGTACTACTATACATGGACTTGTCTGGCCTTAGTCTCATAGCTTCACAGGCCCACAGGTGTTTTCCTGATTTTCTTTAAACAACTTTTAAAAGTCCACAAATGCAAGGGCAAAGTGCCATATTCTTTTTGGGTTTGATCGAACTAACTAGTTTTCTATTAATAACTGCTGAATGGGCCCATGTCAAAACGCAATGGAAGCGTACAACATAATAAACGACTACTAATGCTAGAGCAAAGTGCCATATTGTTTTAAAGGTTGATCGAGCAAACCGGTTTTCTAAAAATAACGATTGAATGGAGCCATGTCAAAACGCATAGAAAGGTTACAACTTAATAAACGACAACTATTGCAAGGGCAAAGTGCAATATTCTTTTTAGGGTTGATCAAACCAACCAGTTTTTAAAAAAATAATTGTTGAATGGACCAATGTCAAAACGCATTAAATGGGTACGAACAAAAACGGATGAAATATACATGAAATACATATTTATAGACCCGAAAGGTGAAACTACGTTTCGTTATTGCACGCTATAGAAGTACAAGTATATCTGTTACTATAAGCATTTAAGCAGCTAGTTAAACTCGATTAAGAAAGGTGGGGGGGGGAGGGTGCCTGGGACGGTCTATATAAGATGTCGCCTAAATTTTTAATTTTGTATAAGGACGGTTCATCAATGACGTTACTTAAATTACTGTTTTTACATTGGTATAGTCCACAAATGACGATTTCCCTAGTAAGCGGACGCATTTTAAAGACACAAAATCATGTATATGCATTTGAATATTTTAAAACTCAGTTATTGTAGTTTGCTTGTTTTTTTTATTTAGAAGAGCACAAGTGATTATATCATGTATATTTGAAAATGTCATGTCGCCAGTATTTGCCTGTGCAAAAAAATAATTTCGTTTTTTTGATCACGTCTACCTGTTTATGAGTTTTTAGATTTTGCAAAATTTCGTATTTTTGTGCAGTACTTAACGAGTTCCTTTTCCCCTTTGGCGACATTGTAAACTGTCTGGAAGACTACTGGAAGTAGGAAAATTTGAAGTCTAGACTATTTCCAGCAACCCTGTAAGCCGCGCAATTTATAAATACGATGACTTACTTAAATATAAAATGATGTTTATTCATAGATAAGAGAAGAACTACAAAAAATGAGATAGCAGACAACCAGTAAATAAATACAGTAGTCCTTGACTACATTAGCCCTGCCATTTCCTTTGTATTTTCAATATTTTTCTTGAAAATTCCCTTAAAAGTGGTCTAAAAATCCAAAAAATGGTCCTAAATTCATCCCTTACAACCAAATTATCCCTAACATCGGTTCCCTTAAATCCCCAAAATTTTAACATTGTAAGCATAGCCAGCTAACCAAATGATTTAAATTTGGCCCTTTCAGCAGGATATCCCTTTAAACCGGATCCCTTATAGTCGGATTTGTCTGTATATACTAATGTAACAATAAATTTTTTTAAAAATTCATAAATTTGATTTGTGTATGAACCTATGGCCTAAAACTGCAATAAACCCATAAAACTACTACTACTATTCCTTAAAATAAATATTGTTTTATTCTAAATGCTTAAGTACCTACTTAAATACCGTATAGCTCCTATCTTGATTAAAACTTAAGATGTACACTCTGTACTATATTTTAAAATAATTAATTAACCTTTACTCTGTTTGCATTGTTGTCAAAGCAATATTTATTAAAGTAAACATATTTTAATCATACTACTCTTATACGTTGCATGCCAATATGTTTAATCACTAATAATAAAAATTTTACTCAAAAATTTGTCATAGTTGGTGTATTAAACATTATTTACAATTAAACATACATGTTATATTCACACCACTCTTATACATTGTATGCTAATATGCCTGATTTTTAAAGAGAATACAATTTGTATTTTTAGGTCATACCAAAATTAGATGGTGTCTGAATTCCCATGACCGATAATTCCACTATTTTTGTCTATTTTCTCCAGCTTCTCTTTCAAAACATATAACCTTTGCATTCTGCTACTTTTAGAATACAGTTTGGTTCAAAAAAATCCTAGTCATCTTAACTAATAAATTCCTGACCAGTCTCTGGTAGAACAAATTCCGATGCTAGTTCAAATTGTCGGATCCTTCTGTAGCACAATCTAGACTTTTAATTCCTAGTATGGTTTTGTTGAATCGCGTAAAACATCTTTGGAGTCATAATATGTGACGTTTCACTAGAAAAGGTGTACATCGAGCGGTTTCAGAAGTGCTTGTAAAAAATCTCAAAGTTTTTAATCTTTTTAAGGCAATAATTTACGTAAGTTTAAACTCGGTTAAATTAGTTTGGACCTTCCTCAAACTCATCTATCTTTTTTTGGTCGCTAATTGCACAATTTCTTACACATTTTAAAATTTTCAAAATTTTTTTCAAAATTTGAAAATGTTTAGAACGTCTCAGTATATATTTATTAATCTGCATTTCAGTACACAAGTAAATGTTTTTTAAAAATACTTTTAAACTGAACAAAAATATAAAAACAATTGCATTACATACGTCATGATTTTTACTACTAAACTGATAATAACTAGATACTGTAATAATTTCAACTGTAAAACTGCTAGATATACACAATTTCTAGTAGTAGGTCACATATTTCTCTTTTTCCAGGTTTTGTTTACATGGTACGCGTCTCTGTCTTGTTAATAAGAATGTTATGTTGACATACATCAACATCATAATTATCAATGTTTAATTAGTTCTTTGCAAAGCATTCCTCTAAAGATACTCTGCTGCCGTTGAACTGTCTGTAAAATTGTAAACCTTGTAAAATTACTTCTTGTATAATGCCTTACTTTAATTCAGCTGCATCACCAGCAACTGATTTTTAAAAGCTCCATGCCCGTATGCTTCTGTCGCGGCTTGTATTAATTATAATATTATTAGTCCCCTAATTTAATTGAAATTATGTGAGTCTCCAAACTTAATCCTGCTTTCTAGGCTGTAAGTACTGCAATGCTAAATGATGAGTTAATATGGTCAACTACCTTCCATACATGTATTTTTTAAATTGTATACATGAGATTACTGCCACTTGTAATTTTAACTGTCGTACTAGGTAATTCTTTTCTGCTGGAATTAGTGACCTACTGCCATAAATAACTGGAACTTCTTGACCATAACCTTCTTGACTAAAAATTGATCCCAGTTCTTGATACGATGCGTCAGTAAACACAATGTATGGCGAGCCCTCTTTAAAATGATGTACAACTGATGCTGTAATTGTAGCTGTCTTTAAGGTTAGAAATCTCTTGGGTTCATTCATACTAAGCATTCTTTCTTCAAAGTTCTGTTAAAGGTCTGGCTATTTTTTAATAATTTGAAATGAACTTTCTATATGATGTGAGCCCTAATAAAATTTGAGCTTCATGCTAAATCTGTGGCTTAGGAAAATCACTAATTGCTTTTATTGTTTTTTCATTTAGATATATGATCTTGCCATTAGAAATAAATCCTAAACAGCTCATTCTTTTATATAAAAAGTAGGACATTTCTGGATTTAAAAAAATCTATAACGCCGTACTCTATTTAAAAGCAATATGACACGTTTTCAATGATGTCATCTATAAATATCAATAAATATTTATATTAGAGTCTATATAATCCCGTGTCCATTATTATTTAAAACTAAGATGGCGCATGCCGGATATCAAAGTAAATGCGTTTGTGCTCGCAAGTTCTGTTGAGGGTGATAATTTTAGTTTTATCCCTGTCATCTTATTGTGCACTTACATGGTAGAACTCTGAATAATGGTCTACAAGACTCAATATTGTCGCATTTCTCAAGGCATAAATAATATTGTCAATTTCAGGTGGAGTCCGATTATCTGATAGCCTTGATTGCGTTTAATGTTTTTATAATTTGCTATCACTCTAAATGCTTTTTCCTTCTTTTTTAATGAAAATACTAGTGAGCTGCAAGGACTATGTGACTCTTCTAAAATATTTCTTTCTATTAATTCATCCATCTGTCTTAGTATCTTTTCTATTCCCTGAGACAATCTTACTCTTACGTTTCTAATAGACTACGCAAAAACGCCTGAAGAATCTTAGCATAGTTTTTTGACCTTTTTTTCTCATTTTCTTTCAAAACTAGATATATGTTTAATTTTCCTAGCTGTTTTTTAGTCACTAGTTTGAAATTTCTAGGCTGTAAAATTTTGTCTCGTCTTGTGTTTTCCTTATTTTCTACTTTAGCTTTTTGCAATAAATAATTGAATAACTATCCTCATACTCTACTTATACTGCTACTTTAAATAATATTTTTACGTCAGCGTTTAGGTTATATACTTAAATTTCTGTAGCCAATAAACTTGTTGATTTGGTGCTAACAATGGTTTCTAATGTAGTTGGTTTTTACAATATAATTTGGCTGTTTTCCCTGACAGTTGTGGTTAATACTAGTCCTATTAACTCGTACATTCACATTTTTAGTACAAAAAAGTATTTATTTTAAATTTGACCTGCTGTATTTATTTTAAATAGCTTAATCTTTTATATTCTCGACACACATTTTTTATAGTTGTGATGTATTGCGTATTCTTTGAAATAGTCAAAACCTAAAATTATCGAAGGTTTCACACTGTCCATAACTAGAGCGTCTATTTCAATTAACTGTATTAGGTCTAAAGTAATTTTACCTAATGGCCATTGTAGAATCTGGCCGGAACCATTAACTAGTATTTTATTTATAAGTATGATTTTTCCAGAGTTAAAAATACCTTAACCTAATGATATCATAGTACAACCTGTATCTAGTAATGTTACATGGTCCGCTTTATAGTTCATTGTGGTGTGTGGGGTGCCCATCTCATGCACGGACATATTTTTCTTGTACTCTTGTACTCCTGTTCACTTTTGTTTGACCTGTAGATTTTCCTCTTATTAACCATTGGCTTTTCTGTTCGTTACTTTGCAATTGAAAAGACTTTAGTCTAATAATCTGCGTTAAAAAATTTAAAAAATTTTTCCCTTAATTATTTTTGTTTTATACTGATACCTGTTTCCAGATGTTCGAAACCAATCACTGGCACTTTCCAATAAAAGTTTTGAAAGTAGTTTTTTACTTTGCATTATTAGTAATATTTTTAATAAACTTGTCACAGTCTAAAACGTTTTCAAGTGCTTTTGTGTGTTGTCTGGACCCCGTTTAAAAAGTTAATTTGTGCCGCACCCGTTCAGGTCTCTTAGCTATTTGGCCATGTTATTAGTTCAGCCTGTCTAAACCTAATAAAATCTTTAGGCGTTTAAAAACACAAATTAAATAATTTCTTAATTATTTACAGTTTTGTCGCTACTTAGGTAGTGGACAATACTCTGTAAATTCCAGTCTCATGAGCTTAAACATTTTAATATTTAAAATCTAGCTATCCAATAGCTGAATTTATTCTACAGTATACAAGTATTTAATTTCTAATGAAATAATACTCAATTAAATAGTCACAAAGTTTAATTCCATTTTGATGATATTATAATTTTAAACGAGTGTCTAAACTCTGAAATGATTAACCTATTTTAGTCTTAATTACGTGATTATAATTTCTAACTGATAATATGATCTAATGATTCCTTTAATTAACTCTACTTCATTAACTGTACCTAAGCTAGGTTTCTATCGATGCAATAAATATGTTACTTGATTGACATGTTCTCCAGTCATCATATGCATATGAAATTTCTATTTACGACCTTTAAATTTAACAAGTTTTGCTATATTCAAAACTGTAGTGGGAATTTAAAGTTGAAATTTCAGTCTTATAGGATTTTATTACTTGAAAAGGTAAAAATAGATATTTTAGTCCCAATAACAGTTTCTTTCTAGCAGAACCCTGAATAAACACTTTTAAATTTGATTTAAAAGTTTCTTAAAAATGCTTTACTAGGCCTTACCTCTTTTCTGTGCGTTACGTATTGATTATAATAGGAGTAGGTCGGTCACTATGAACATATTTTCAAAGTACGCAAACAGTTGCTTAAAAAACAGCAGAAAACGTAAGATATTAATTATTATAGCTCATATTTGTCGATTTTTAGGCGCTGCTTTAAAGTCAAAAAACTGATGAGCTACTTAGCCCAAGTAGCTTTCTTTAAGATAACCTAACCTAAAACAAATCATTTTTCATTCAATTTTTAAGTACGCAAACCTTTTGAAAAACAAAATAAGAACTTAAAAAACTAATAAATTAAAACAATATATGTTGATTTATAAAAATCATGAAATTAAAAAGCCAAGTAGCTTCAGCAAACCCCTAAAACTCACATATTCTGGACTTAAAACAATAATACATTTTTACCTAATAATGTTGTTTTTATAAATACAAAAATAGAGCATTATTATCTAAAAAACTTGAGAAAGCCTAGAAATTGCAAAAAAAAACAAGCAAATTTAAGACAAAAAATGTTTTTTTCTATATCGAAAGGGCTGTATCCTAAATCTAAAACTTAAAATCTTAGAGTCTGGCAAACTTAAAATAACAACAAAAAACGCAATAAAACACGTAAATTTAGGACTAAAATATTTATAATTTTTGTATTTTTACTTTAAAATGTTTTTAATATATAAAAAGAACTGGGATAGGAGTTAAATGTTAATGAGTTTTAGAGCATTTTGTACAATAAATTCACAATTAAATGCGTTTACATTTTGTTGTATTTATAATATGTCTGAGCTTAAGTTAATCTACTTTAATGTTTTTAAAATGAACTGTTTGACACAAATATCTTTAGTCATATTCACTTTATATTTTTAGCCTGATACAACTCTTTTTATATTTACCATATTAACTTGTGCACGATTGTTGTAATTACTTACACATCTTTTAAATAAAGTTGAGCTGCTGTAATTAAGATTGTCAATTTTAAAAGATTTGATTTAGGGCCTGTTGAAAAAAAAATCAGTTATATCTTGCCTTTTTTCCTAGCATGATTACTAGTCGTTGCAGTCATCTTTGCACTTACCTACACCATTATCTGTTTTAAATTAAAAACAAGTAGCCATATTATCAACCAAAATCATAAATGTGTATTTATGTACTAAACATTAACTTTTTAAAAATCCACAGCATCGTACAATCTTTATATAGCATTTGCTGTCGTAAATGCTACTTTTTTTGTTCTCTATAGAAAAAAAATTTATTTGTCTTTTTTTTACAATAAAAATTAATTCGTTTTGTTGATTTGGCCTTAGCTCATACAACATTTATAATTAAAGGTTTAATCGTACGGATAATTTATTCTTAAGTTAAGTATACTAGAAAATGTTTTTCCAGTTGGTAATAAGGCGCGTTAGTTTTTTTGCATTCCTTTTCTTCCAGTGAGAAAGCATTGTGAAAAATAACAAAAAACTTAAGATTTAGTATTTAGTATATATTACATAACTTTGTATTATGCATCGTATTATTAATAAATAAATAAAAATAAATTCATTTTGTCGATAAATTAGGAATCGTATTGTTTATTATGGCTATAGTGTGGTAGTAACTATTTTTTGTTTTTACAGGGGAGAGGAATGATAGCGCAGTAGAGTTTATTTTTCTTCTATACACCTGAAGAGTAAATTCATGGTCCTTAAAGCTTTGTCCTAAAAGTTAAAGAGTACATCAAATCCTTTTTTGTTTGGATAGCAACTAAATAATTTTAGTATCATGTTTTCTCCGTTCGGGTTTGTTTGTGTTAGCTTCTTGAGAAATTTGGTTCCAGGTGGTATTTAGAGTGCTCATTTGAGCATTTCGTGCTACGTATCTTTTACTTTTTTTCTGTATAACTCGCAGCTGTTTTCTTTTTGCTTTGGTCTTATTTATCTAGTTGCGATTGCTAGTCTGTCACCGGAGGACGATTATTGGTAGACAAGATCTTAAATTTAATACAATTTACCCATGTTCTAGGCTAGACCTATCTCAGTTTATTCTGATGTTAGGGCATGATACTTTAAAACAGAGTAACTCCTCAATGTACTGCCGCTTGCATTCTCTGGACATCGTTAGTAATGCAGTTTGGTTGGTACTTTTCTAAGATTTTTTCTCTAAGGTTTGCTATATATTCGCTGTTTAGAGTTTAAAGTGTTTCTTTCAGGGACTCGCCAGCAAATATCTTTTCTACTTGTAGCTTCCAGTTGTAGCAGGAATCTGTAGCTTTGATCTGCATTGCCTCTTTGTAGCAGCTTCTTGTAACGCTTTCCTTCTTAGACGATATGGATTTTTCTATAAATCTTTGTACTGCTCTAAACAAAAGTTTGTCGCTTCTGTCTTTTCCCTGAGGTGGTACGCTAGTGTTAAATTCAATAAGCCAGTAAATCTTTAAAAGAACATAGTTTAAAAAGTTTTGAGTTCCTCGCAATAGCGGATCTCCACACGGGCTTGGCGTACATCAAGATTAAGCTAACAAAAAAGTTTAACCGTTTATTTTGTATGATAGTGTCTCTGAGTTTTGTTAGATTGAACAAATAAAATAGCCTAATTTGAGGTGCTTTAGCTTTACTGAGGAAGTCGTATTTTGCATCATCAAAAATTCTTTGCTTTGAAAAATAGAGCCTAAAGTATACATATCTATGATGGGTTTTAGATTAGATGCCCACATGGGATGCCTACATAAGGTGTCCCACATGGGGTGTCGCACATGGGATGCCCACATGGGGTGTCCCACATGGGGTATCCAACATAGGGTGTCACACATAGGGTGCTCACAAGGGGTGCCCACATGACGTGCCCACATGGGGTGCCCATATGGGGTGCCCACATGTCTTGTCCCACATGGAGTGTCCCACATGGGGTGTTTTACATGGAGTGTTTTACATAAAGTGCCCACATGGGGTGTTCCACATGACGTGTCCTACACGTGGTGCCAACATGGGGTGTACTACAAGGGTGCCGACATGGGGTGTCCCACAAAGGGGTCCTACATGGAGTGTCCCACATGGGGTGTCCCACATGGGGTGTCCAACAGAGGGTGTCCTACATGGGGTGCCCACATAGGGAGCCCACATAGGGTGCCCACATAGGGTGCCCACATAGGGTGCCCACATGGGGTGCCTACATGGGTTGCCCACATGGGTTGCCCACATGGGGTGCCCACATGGGGTGCCCACATGGGGTGCCTACATGAAGAGCCCACATGAGGTGTCCCACATGACGTGTTCTACACGGGGTGCCAACACGGGGTGTACTACATGGGTGCCGACATAGGGTGTCCCACATAGGGGTCCTACATGGAGTGTGCCACATAGGGTGTCCCACATGGGGTGTCCCACAGAGGGTGTCCTACATGGGGTGCCCACATGGGGAGCCCACATGGGTTGCCCACATGGGGTGCCCACATGGGGTGCCCACATGGGGTGCCCACATGGGGTGCCCACATGGGGTGCCCACATGGAGTGCCCACATGGGGTGCCTACATGGGGAGCCCACATGGGGTTTTCACATGGGGTGCTAACATAGGGTGCGCACATGGGAAGCACGCATGGGGTGTCAACATGGGGTGCCAACATGGGGTGCCCACATGGGGTGTCCACTTGGGGTGCCAACATGGGGTGTCCCACATGGGGTGCCGACATGAGGTATCTCACATAGGGGTCCCACATGGGGTGTTCGACATGATGTGTCCACATGGGGTGTTCCACATGAGGTGTCCCACATAGGGTGTCCTACATGAAGTGTCTTACATAGGGTGCTAACATGAGGTGTCTTACATAAGGTGTCCTACATGGGGTGCTCAAATGAGGTGTCCTACATGAGGTGCCCACATTAGGTATCCCACATAGGGTGTCCAACATGGGTTGTCATACATGAGGTGTCATACATGGGGTGCCCACATGGGGTGTTCCACATCTCAATCGTGCTACACATTTTACACAGCACGTTCATGCATTTACAATGAAAATGCACAGTCGTACAACACATGCAGCGTCCAACATAAGATGTTACACATAGAGTGTCCTACATGGGGTGTCCCACATAAGGTGCCCACATATGGTGTTCACATAGGGTGCCCACATGGGGTGTCTCACACAGGGTGTCCCACATAAGGTGCCCACATGGGGTATCCACATAGGGTGCCCACATGGGGTGTCTCACATTGGGTGTCCCACATAGGGTGCCCACGTGGGGTGTCCCACATGGGGTGCCCACATGGGGTGCCCACATGGGGTTTCTCACATTAGGTGTCCTACATGAGGTGTCTCACAAGGGGTGTCCCACATCCTAATCGTGCCGCACATTCTACACTTCACGTTCGTGCAATTACAATTAAAATGCACAATCATGCAACACATGGGGCTTCCAACATAGAGAGCCCACATGGAGTGCCCACATAGGCTGCCAACATAAGTTGTCCACAAAGGGTGCCCACATGGGGTGTCTCACATAGGGTGTCCCACATAGGGTGCCCACATGGGGTGTCCCACATGGGGTGCCCACATGCGACGCCCACATGGGGTTTCTCACATAGGGTGTCCCACATGGGGTGCCTACATGGGGTGTCCACATAGGGTACCCACATGGGGTGTCTCACATAGGGTGTCCCACATGGGGTGCCCACATGGGGTGTCCCACATGAGATGCCTACATGGGTTGTTACACATGGGGTGTCCCACATAGAGTGTCCCACATAGGGTACCCACATGGGGTGCCAACAAAACGTGCCCACATGGAGTGCCCACATAGGCTGCCAACATAAGGTGTCCACATAGGGTGCCCACATGGGGTATCCTACATAAGGTGTCACACATAGGGTGCTCACAAGGGGTGCCCACATGACGTGCCCACATGGGGTGCTCATATGGGGTGCCCACATAGGCTGCCAACATAAGGTGCCCACATAGGGTGCCCACATTTGGTATCCCACATAGGGTGTCCAACATAGGTTGTCATACATGAGGTGTCATACATGGGGTGCCCACATGGGGTGTTTTACAGGGGTGCCCACATGGGGTGTTCTACAGGGGTGCCCACATAGGGTGCCCACATGGGGTGTCTCACATAGGGTGTCCCTCATTGGGTGCCCACATGGGGTGTCAACATAGGGTACCCACATGGGGTGTCTCACATAGAGTGTCCCACATGGGGTGCCCACATACAGTTTCTCACATTAGGTGTCCTACATGGGGTGTCCTACATCGAGTGTCCCACTTTCCAATCGTGCCGCACATTTTACACTGCACGTTCGTGCAATTACAATTAAAATGCACAATCGTGCAACACATGGGGCGTCCAACATAGGGGGCCCACATGGAGCGACCACATAGGGTGCCAACATGGGGTGCCCACATGGGGAGCCCAAATTGGGTATCCCACATGGGGTGTCACTACGGGGGTTTTGATGGTTATGTCGGTGACGGAGTCACTGTGTGACGGTGGAGTTGAAGTACGCGAGAGTATCGACTGGGACAGCCTGGGGCATGACAAGGATTGAGACATGATGTGACATATGGGACTGAGACGACAGAAATCCTTGGTAAGCATATGGGTATTTAAGTTAATTGTAATGTAATGAGGAACAATGGAAATGAACTGAAACGACAGATAACCTTGCTAAGCTTATGAGCATTTAAATGCATTATAATGTAAAGTCATGGGTATAACCGGAAGGAAATGAGGAAAAATGGAGAAGCCCGAAGCCAGTGCTAATGTTTGGACTGCGTTCCCATGGAAACGTATCATATGGTATATAAATCAGCTGAGATGTGGCTGCCAGTGCCGATCATATGTAATACTAATGGATTGGAGCTGTGGCTGTGTTGTGGAGGGCCGTCAGTGTTGAATTTAAATTTGAAATTGATGGAATTTAAAGTGAGCGGGGACTTGTATTGTTTAGATGCATCACTATGGCAACGGGATCATATGGTATGTAAAAAGATATGAATGAACAGAGTTGCAGAGTATTTCCAGAGGGGAAGGCGACGTGCCTATTAGATTGGAACCATATTGGCACCATGGGAAATTGAATGGACATGTACATACATGCCGTGGATGCCGTGGATGCCGTGGAGATTGGTCGTATGTCTGCACAGTGCAGTATTAGAGGACGGGAGCACCTTAACTCATTTGGACCCAAACTGGAACCATATGGAATTGAATACCAATGTACATACATGCCGTGGATGCCGTGGATGCCGTGGATTTTAGTCGTATGACTGCATATTGCAGTAGGAGAGGGCGATACCGTTCCTTCTTATTTGTGACTCGTATTGGAAATCATGCAGTGTAGTATTTATACAGGCATGTACATATATGCCGTGGATGCCGTGGATGCCGTGGATTTTGGGTAGTGCAGTATTATAGGGCAATACTATTTTCTATTCATTTTTGACTTGTACTTGAGAGCTTGTCATGAATAGAATTTGATGCATAATGCAACGTAGTTGAATATCAAGTACTACTTGTATTTAAATGGAGCCCGTTACGTACCAATGTATGTATATACACATTATTTAGTATGTATTCTGTACTAATTGGGTAATGTTAAATACAATTAGCATTTATATTAAATTAAATTATATACATGTTACATAATTTAATACACTAATTGCATTATTCTAATTTACGTACCTATTTAAAATATTTAAATATTATAACTGCAATTAAAATTAATTAGCAATTAATTATTTTATTTCAAAAGTTAAAAAAAAATGACCATTCAAAAAATCTTATTAATTATTAAAAATAAGTTAAGGGCAAAAATAAAAATTAGCAAGCCCATTTCAAGCTGGCATGTATATATGTATATGCATGTGTCAGTATATAGCATATATATACACTGTAGCGGGATGTATATAGCAGTTGGTCGATATTTGAGTTCTGGATTAAATAATATTCTAAAATATTCTGTATCATTGAGAAATACTGGGCAGAATTAGATGCACCTTACAGCCCTTAGCATTGGAAAGTGCACTTAGCTAGGGTGGCAGTGTTACTGTTGCTGTGCGTGACGTGCATATTAATAGCTAATTAACTTAACGCTCCGACCAAGGCTGGACTGAAGCTTCAGTTGGGCCCAGTGGACTCATGAAATCAAACTTTTGGGACTGATGGAGCTCTGAGCTTCAACTTTCCATGTACCGAGCTGACTACTTGTGCTACTTATAGACAAGACATACAGACCATGAGATATATGTATACGATATATGTAAATGTATATATGTACATGAACTACTATGTGCCTATACATTATGTAACCATTACAATAGCAGTATACCATTATAATTATTGATTGAAATGATGTAATATGTGGATAGATACAGTTGCTGGGGTAGGAACGCTGGAAACAAATAATAATATATTTTAATATTGAGCTTAACTGGACAGAATAAAGCACACTTCCAGACCTTTAGCATTGTAGCAGGCAGAGCAAGGGGAAACTTTGTTACTTAGGATGCGCGTGATATGCATATTAATTGAATATTGATCCATCGTCCACTGAAACTGGCTTTGGGTTTCTGTAGAGTCCAGTGAAAATATGAAATTGAAGGTACAGGGCCAGGACGAAAGGCTGAATTCTACCTGCTGTGGGACAGATACAAGTTTTTTATTGATCCAAGTCAGGTGGGCTGCAGGTTCCTATGAGATGTATGTTTAGTTGTTTGTTTGTTATATGTTTTTAGTATATGGTTTATGAATTACAACAATAAATAGAATAAGTGGGGATGCAAGTGCAAACTGCAAGTGTAAAATACAAGGTACAACAGGTGAACAAGTGCAGCGAGATGCAGGTTACTTTGTATATTATGCATGTATTATATGCAAGTATTCAATTGCAGAGTGAAGTTTGATTGTAATGCAGTTTTTACATATATACATATTTACAAGTTTAATTTGTTTTTGAATTTTCTTTCACACACACACAATTGCATACAGACAAATATTTACAAGTATACAGATAATTTACAAATACAACTTACACATACATAGTTTTACATTTACTATTTACAAGTACACATATTATATACAGCTTAAAATTATTATTTAAAAGTACATATATTTACAAATGTGCATTTAATCTGCGGACGCTAGAATTAATTTATATATTTACAAGTTTTCACTCAACACACAATGACATTTACAATATTATTATGCTTCTATTTACAAATGTGTACATCTTATATAATTACAAAACACTGCATAATTATTTATTTTTTAAGTATGTGCACTATAATTCCAAACTAAAATTATCTGTGTATTATTTATTCATTTCTTAAACTTTAATTACAACTACAATTAGAAATTTACACTTCTTATGTAACATACTTATACTTTTTATTTAATTTTATTAACTAAATCAGTGTGGCCCAAGGGAAGGCTAAAATTACAATTGCTGGGATCTGGAAATACTCTGGATAAATCTAAACTTTTAAAAGCTAACCTACTTTTATTTTCAATAAATAATTTATAGTCGACATTTGCTATTGTATTTACATTTAGTTTACATGGTTTGTTAGTTTCTAACATCTGTCTATATCTGTCGTGTTTACACGGCCTTAACAAAATTGCAGGTATGCCTGCACACTTTTGTTGTTCAGAATTATCATTATATAACATAGTATACATTTTTGGTCTTAATACTATAAGTTCTTTTACATCTAAGCTCTGAATTCGAAGTTTTCCACTTTCACCGCCATTTAATAAATGTAAGTTTGGATGTTGACTTTCATAAATTTTAAAAAACTCATGGTCTCGAGGAATTTTACTAAAATCAAATTCAAATTTTGCTTTAACAATATCATCCCAAAACGTGTTAAATGTGTCAATTGTGTGCATCTCGTATCCGTCAGTATCTGTATAATCCAAATGGGCTCTATCATGAAATATCTTACACAAAAGATCCCATTTTTCATAAAAAAGTACTTTTGCAAAATCCAGAATAGCTACAGCAGTCAGAGGGAGGTTAGTTATACGATATTTTTTAAGGTATTGAATGATGACGCTTACATTTTCAGAAAATCCTTCAAAATCTTTACAATTAGCATTTGCAAGTAATTTTTCAGCTTGCGCAGCACTAGAGCATAATCGTGCATTGATAAATTCGAGTACTTGTGCTAGTGTTTTGCCATATAAAACGTTGGAACTTTTTTTTAATAGCCTATTTTCGAATGGAGTTTTGGCTTTTTTTCTGTTTTCTAAATTTAATTCAATGTATGGTTTAAAATAACTCTGTTGTTTAAAGCGTACCCCACAGTGAATTTTAGAAAGAACCAAACCTTTAGACAAATAATATTTTAATGCTTTAAAATGAACTGTGTAGTTTGTTTTATCATATAGTGTTAACATAAGCCGAGGGCGGGATACATACTGTTGAATTGAATTTATTGCATTTTTATTTAAACTATACTGTGATGATATATCATGCATATTAAGTACCCGCTGTTCCATAGCAAGTGGCAAGTTTGCGTCTCTAGTATGTAGAGCCAAAGGATACTTCAAGTCACAAACAAGAACGTAGCCATAGCTACCTTCTGTAGTACCCAACTTTGGGTCAGTCCAATCAATACTTTCTAAATCCTTTGCTTCCATATACATATAGTCTGAGACTGGCATCAGCTGCTTCATACTCTCTGCATATAAACTGTTGATGTCTAGTGAAAGTAATTGATTACGAGGTTTTGATTTATCTAATCCTTCTGGGCATCTTTCATGGTTTGCAATTACGTGTTTGGCTGTAAAAATACACTGCCCACCGCGTATTCCTTGCTTTGCAATTTCTTATATTTTTGGGTCTCTTATATAATCTATCTCTGCTTTTGTGTAATTTAAAAAGCATTCCTAAGAATAACTAGGTAATGTAAGTGAGTAAGTCGGATCAAGTTCGTAATTTTGAAGTCCAACTTTGCGAAAATTTTGCCATACTTCTGCAAGTAAAACCGTATCTAAAACACATGTAAATCGTGTGTAGTCACGTAGTGTAGTTAGTCTAAATTCAGTACAAACATTTTTGACAAGATCCCACTGGTGATCTGGAATGAGCTCATCGTCCAAAAGTGATCGTCTAAATTGATCTCGGTCTGGTATTTGGTTATTAAAATCATCTGAACTTGTTAATGACATGAATAGGAAGTAGACTGGTTTCTGTAATAATTTCAATTGTAATTCTGTGAGAGGCTTTACTTCTGAACCAAGATTTAATTGGTTATCAACAAATATTAAATCTGAGAAACATTAAGGCGCAAGTGTAAAATTAAATTCATCTCTTGAATTTAAAGATTCAACAAGATCAAATAGGTTGGAATCAAAAAATAAATTTGCATCCATAAATCGAACTTTTACTTTGGAATGTAACATCTTGCCAGTATATTTTTGAATTGTTCTGTCTTTTGGTAGATACTCAATATTTAAATTTGGCAGCCATTTATCTTTAGCTGTAATTGAAATTGAAATAAATTCTTTGGCAGACTTGGCTACTACTTGGATGTCTTTAGCTTCAAACTGACCTGTATTCATGGCACTAACTAGCAATTGATAATCAAAGCAACCCCCGTACAGTGATATTATTGGTATTTCGTGCTTGTACTTAATGTTCAAATTACAGCGGCTGCATGCAGCAAACTCAAAATGACCGTGATTGTGGTTATGATGAAACGTACGTAGAATGTTCTTAGAAGAATCAAATTCACGTCGACACATGTGGCAATGAGTAGCACTTTCAAACTGTGCACGTACTTGGTCACTTGGTTTGACCATATTGTTGGTAGTTCGAACGTGGGATAATAATGCTTCAGCCCAATAAAATATATTTTCAAAAAAATGTTTCATTATATCCTCCCCATCATAAAATTCTGCATGTACTACTTCACTTCTGTCTTTCATTTGCCGAATAATAATCAAGGAATACGCAGCAGGTGTTATTTCATTTACAAATCTCGTATTGCTTCTCAAGGGTTTAGTATCTTTATATGGACTCACAAATGTAGAAAATTTATAAATAATTATATATGGGTAAGGCAGAGATTGCCACAATTTTGAAAACTTGACTCTTTTTGAAATATCAGGAAATACAATTTGACGTTTCTGCAGGGTTTGACAGCTCAGTTTATGTTTAGTTAAATTATTAGCTGAATTGAAATGTCGATAACAGGACTGGCAGTAGTAAACCTTTTTATCGCGGCCAAGACACATAAATTTATCCAGGTCTGTAATCAGGACTAAATGATAACTCTGCTCATCTTTACTACCATCGGCTCTGTCTTTGTAAATTAAAAATAAATTACACTTGTCAGTAATATCATTATTCTGACATCTACGAATTGGGATGATTTTATCGCCACGGTGACTCCATATATTAATTCCTAATTTGTTTTTAACTTCAAACTTTTTTAAACTAGGCAAGTCTTTGTTAATTAAGAAGGGGCAGTTAATATCAGTGAAATCAAATTCTTTAAAATAAGGCAAATACTGCTCTGGACGTTGTAGGCTCTCTTTAGCCCACACGCGACCGAATGATTTGCTTTGCAATTTAGATTTTTGTTTTTTTTCTAATATTTCGTGCCTATATCTGTGTGCAGTAACACAAAACTTAAAACAATCACTACAGTTATTTTTTATATTGAGATAGCCGTACTTTCGTGGTTTTAAAGCTGGAAATTTAATGAAACCTTTAGCTTTGGCATTTGCAAATAAATTTAAAACTCCTACTTTAACTTAAATTGACTCAATTTCTCTAAGAGTCCATCCAGTCCCATTCTTATTAAACTCATTTAGTTTTTTTATAATGTCGCTGGCACTGTCAAAAATAAAACTTGCAATTTCCTGGCTACTTAAAATATCATAATTTTTTGAAACAAACTAAATATCACGTTCTATTGTATTTTTTTCATTTTCTACTTCCGTAATTAATTCTAATGTAACTACAATAATTAATTGTGCTTTAATACTACTGTGCAGAGTTATGTTTTGGGTCAACAACTTTACAAATGGCTCGTATAGTTGTGTCAAAAGAGATTCAATATCTTGAAATGTCTCAGTAGGTTGATGACTGTATGTCACCATCATGCCAAGATGTGAACGTGACGTTTCTTGAAATACATCTAAATCAATTGGATAAGAGCGACGAACTCCCCTTGAAGAGGCAGCTGGCTGTGCAGACGCGTTAGTAGAAACGCCGTAAGTAGTCCCAGATCGATTTGTACCACCTCCAACAAGATCTTGATTTCTATTTTCTACATGGCCAAGTCTTTCTCTTTGATGAAGGCACTGGTGATCTGCCTTGCTTGAACAGTAGATATTGCAATCTCCACAGTTATGAACATGCTCAACGTGAGCTTGGTATGGGACATGGCTTCGGCAAGTAAAGCGGCAGCCCGGAACCGAGCACAAAAATATCTGTTAAATCAATAAATTAAAATTTTATAAGACCTTAGAGTAATACATCTGTTATGCATATATACATGTACTGTACAATTATACATATTAATAAAATACTGCAAAATCAAATAAATATAAATTTTAGTATTATTAAGAATAGCTTTAACTAAAATAATTAAATTACAATGTAGAAACGACACGTACATGATCGTTTTTACCGTTTGTAGTAGCTGATGGAAAGTTGGCCTGTTCGTGGTACGATGAAACTGTACGGCAGCGCTTGGAGTATGGAGCAGCAGCAGTGGATGGTGAAGAATCCATAGTGCGTGCACTCCTATACAGTATATATATATATTACACTATATATACTACACAAAGTATAAAATCCACTACGCTCTATAGCGTACGTTAAAAGCAGGCAGACGATAGTAGGTTGATGTTTAGGCTGTTGTTGTTGTTGTTAACGAGAGCGATTGAATGCTTTTTCTAGTCTGAAGGTGAATTAATTACAGAGGGTGAAATGGCTATGGAGTCCCTTTTTAAATCTTGCCCACCCTCCTTTTCTAGAGCCAGTAGTCTGTTTTTATGGTACAGTTTTCTCATCTTAAATGCAAAAAGTGTTAACACCAGTACAAACGACACGTAGATAGCTGTAATTACATACAAAATATAATATTTATTATAATTGTCTATATTTTTGAAGCTATACTATTCTATGCACTGAATGTATATATGTATTACTTACTCAAAGTGAACAATCATGTATTATTCACTTACTTATATAGTCAAATGTGTTGTGAAGCACAGGTTTTGTTTCGTTGTTTTAATACTTGTCAACCACATCCATAATAATTCCATTCTGCGTGTTCAAATTCTCAAGCATGTACTTTAAAGCCATAAGAATTACTTTATGGAACGAACTTGTATGTACAACTGGTAGCGCTGTTGTATCGATTGGCAATGTTGGGTCTAAGCTACTACTCTGTAGCTTTTTCTCAATTTCATCTAATGCCATCTTCTCTTTTCCATAGCCTTTAGAGGCAGTATATGGTGCTTTATCAGTATACGTATTTTCAACAGACTTGGCTTGATATTGATTTACTTGTGAGTCTAAGGCGCATGCAGTGTTGCACGATCCCCCAAGTGCCATAAAAGCACATATTATAACAACAAAAGCACGTGCCTTATACATTTTATATGTTTGTTTTGACCACGGTGACATTGCAAAAGCTACTGACAAAGAATTCTATATAGTTGCTCTTTATATGCATTTATTTTCTAGCTGCTCTTTTATTTTTCTGTGACGTCATACGCTTGCGTTTTAATACTACATGATTTTGATTAGCATGAGGTTTACGATTCATTTTCTTATGCTTGGCAACAATGTTTTCGTATGCTATCCACTCTTGCCTGGGTAGTTGAATTAGTTTTTCTATTCCTTCCGACGCATTGTAAATTGCATCTGTCTGTGCGTCGTTCGCATTTCTTCCTTTCTGTTCAAGTATAGTTTTGTTATGGTCCTTATTATATAATGTAATACTTTGAGGTTGAGCAGATTCTCTTGCTGTTTGTTGTTCTGTGCGTATATTCATTAACTCAGCATACAACTTGGGTTCAATTACTTTCATTATAGTTGCCATTTTTTATTTATTTTATTCGTAATAATTCTATTAATTAATTGTAATCTTTAGAAATTGCTTCAGAAAGCAAGACAGTACGACAAATTTCACTTTTGTATACTTTATAATATACAGTGGCTAGTATCTTTTGTATTAATTTATGGTATTTAATTAGCAATTTGCAAAGTTTAGTAGGGTCGTTGCAACTCAAACGGTTACTCAATGCTTTTATTTGGTTTTTATACCCTCGCAATGGATGCTTACAAAATTTATTTATATTAAATACAATCTCTGCAAGTGCATACAATTGCTCTGTTGTTGCAGTTTGAATTAATTGTTTATATGCTCTAGCTTTAACAAAAGTCAATTGTGACAAGAACTGGTAATTACTGTCAAATCTGCACTGCGTAGTCTGATTTCTTGACATTTTTGGAACTATTTGCGAATATATACATCAGTTCCATTGACAGGAAATACACTATTTCGCACAAACATTGAAGGATTCGGGCACTGGGGATGCAAGTCAATTAGCATGTAGCTATGTTTCCGTGCACAACATGCTTTTTCATATGCTTCTTGAAGATATATTGGCTTCCCTGGACTAATTTGTTTAGAAATTTGACCAATAATGCTTCTGTCTCTTGGAACGTCAAACAAAATTAAATACTTTGTGTTTAAACTTGTAGTTCTTAATTCCTTAGCAAACGCGTTTTGTAAAATAAGTATGACACTAAAATTCATATGATGAGATAGTTCTGTAAATATTTTTTGAACTAATTGCGTTGCTTTAGTATTTGATTCTATACAGTTTAGATGGTCATCTAAAACTAGAAAAAACGGGCTAGGTATATCGTCAAGCACAGATTCTATAGTAGACAGATCTGATATCACTGTAACGTCTTTATCTTCAGTGAAATCCGGATTGAGAAACTCCATTTGGTTAGTGTGGGCACTGACATATAATACTTTATTGATTTGACTATCGATTATTTCCTTTCTGCGTTTGACAATTTCAAGGCACAGAGTTGTTTTGCCAGATGAACTAGGGCCACATACCATAGCCGTAAAAGGATGAATTAATCTAAAGTCGACCGTGTCCAATGTTGACATTATAAGATGCAAAATAATACTGACCAAAAAAGCTACAGTACACGGTTATTTATACATTTCTAATTTTTATTTGATTTTGTTTTTTTTTACATTTTTTTTTACATTTTTGATTTTTTTGTTATACTATTCTACTGTTAGTGCAAAGTGCTACTACAAATGTCCGTAATAGTAAAATCTTAAGAAACTATGACAGAATTCTGGACATGCCACTTTAAATGTATTAGACTGTGAGTTTTTAGGTGCACAATACACACATGACATTAAATTAGGTATCATACTTGCAAATTTTCTTACTTTTCTATCATTAGCTAATACAGAGCTTGTAAATATATTTAAAAAGTTTTTATAACTAATTCCTAAAGATCGAGAATACAAGTAATATAGGCAGTATAATCCGCAGACTGTAGATCTTCCGCTTTGAAGTGCTGTGCAGTTTTCAGATACTAAATTTCCTGCGGGCCACTGCAGGTTACGGTATTGGTGAATCGGCAATCCATACGAGTCAAAATATTCAAAGCTGTCTTTAGATGTCACCCAATAACTAATCCAGTGCTTCCCAGAGTCTTTTATCTTGCCTGTGTTTTGAATTATTGCAATGGGGTAAATTGATCCGTTTCCAAGATTTTCGTTTTCTAATTCCTCCATGGTAGATCTCATTTGATCTGCTGCTATGACGTAATACTTTGTTTGGGTTCCTCCGAGTAAAATTCCGAGACATTTCTGTAATTCACCGGTATTCATTGCGAGCGTGATGTGGTTCAGTTGAGTTCTGTAAAGCAACAGACAGTTTTTATTATGTTACGTTAGATTTTATGCAAAATAAATTGAGTTCAAATACAAGTAGGTTAACTAAAAACTGGTTTGATACTTTACATTTAACGATTAATCAATATTTGTTTATTTTTGTCAATTTCCACGACGTTTTGGTACTGGCTATACAGAATGGCAGTCACAGAATTTGCCAATGCAGATTTGAACTTCATATTGATCTGAACCTTTCCAGTTTTCATTATGCTCATTGAATTGGACTGTGATGGTACAATTTCAAATGCAAATAGAACATTTTCTTTTGTAAAGTTGGAAGAATTTATCCCATTTCCTAAAAATGGATTATCTGCTGTTTTCTTTAAAGTATTTAGAGCAAGAAGAAAATTGTATTCTCCGTTTCCATTAGAGTCTTTGAAACTCAAGGGTAATGTCTTGTACTCTATCGATTTTTGGTTCATAGATACAGCTATTTCACTCAAATTAAAGTGTTGAAAGTTGCAGAACGACTTTGTTAATTTACCAAGATACGCTTGGCTGTCCACTAGCCCGATTACAATAGTCTGTGGCAATCGTCCGTTTATACAATTGTCTAGTGAATGCGAACTGACGCCGGCTGGAATAACAAAGGTTTTAATTTCAGTATCAAGACATGGATATTTTAAAGTAATGCCACTGTTTAAACTTGATCAATGCTTTTCAATTGCAAGTGGTGAAACTGTCTGTCTTTTTAGATACAACACAGCATTGACAATGTCGATACGATACGGGCACCCAGAATAGCCCGTGCGGGTCTCAGTCTCGGCGTCTATACAGAATGCAGGCAATGACCTTCGCATTATAATACGTATGTCACTGTCTCCTGGAACCATTCGTGTTTGATTAAAAAATGGAGCTTCAGGTCTTCCAACCATAGTAAATGGCTTTGATTCTTTTCCAATATTGTATCGCGCTAAAAATCCACTATCCGTTTTTGCAAATGCATCAGGCGTTGAGTTTGGCAAATATAACTGATCTAGCATACTGTTTTTCTTTTCAATTGGATTTGAAGACAACATGCGCTTCAAGTATGCACTAATAGCATAGTGATTTGAGTTGTCACTGATGAGAGTGCCATTTAAATAAAATTCAAGATTACTGAATAAACTGTAAAACAGCATCGATGATGGTGCAGCTATATCTGCAACTACTACTGGTTTATTGTCACTCAGCACTAGACGGCATGTCACTTCCAAGTGGGATTCGTAAAATTTGTAATATTTACCCGGAGATTTTAAAATGTCAAAAATCAAAGGATTTTCATTGTCTCGAGGGCTCAAGACAGGATAGTAGGGATAATACTCGGCAGAGTCTTCAACACTGACATTTGTCGGTGGGAGTTTGTCCAAGATCAGATTACTTTGAAATGATTTTTGAGATCCCTTATACACTGACGGTTCATCGTAAAATCCTTGTGTATCCATGGTTTATTAGAGCTTTAAACTGATATGTTTGATATTGCTTCTTATAAGTCTAGACGTTGAATGGCATTATATGTTTTCCACTGCTGATTATATAGGTATAAACTTATCGTCGGCGGTACATATTCTTTTTTCGCCCTGCTCCAGCTTGACCTGATCTGCGACCTGATTCTCGTTGTTTACCGTAAGATATTGGTTTTCGCTTAAGTCGACCTCCGGTTTGTTGTCGGCGACGTACGCGTCTGCGCTGAGAGCCGCCAGATTGCGTTCGTCGTCTGTTTGCACAAGCTCCTCCACTTTGTGTATTTGGTCGTCGTTGTACAGATGTCATCTTACGTTTTTTGCAGGCTAATCGGCAATGGGTAACACGGCACTTTTTATTAATTAAACGGCGTTTATATGGCTTTCTAGATTTAACTGGTATCAAATTCTGTGTGTCACCTAGATTTAACCCTCCAGATGTGTTTTCTACTGTTTTTTCAGATTCGATAAAATCGTGGTCGCCTGATCCCATTTGGTTGTTACTATTGGTTTTATTAATTGGTTCCAAAGTACAGTATTCTCCTAATAGGCTGTCTTTTACGAGCTCTTCGTCTACTGTATCAGTGTTATTTTCGTTATTGTTAGAGTCGTAAATATTTTTACACAAAATTTTACGCATAATTATCAGTCATTAGTGACATGTTATGCAATGCACTGCAAATTTATTTTTGAATTTAATTCATTAAGAAGCACTGTAAATAAAATGATGTTGTTGCTGTTTGAATGTTGAGTTTACAATGAGTGTGTAAACTAATTGTTTACACGTTTTATACTTTTCTGCTGTATCAAGTAGAACTTTACTTTCATATTAGCAAATTATACATTACCAAGTCAATTTAAATCATAATACATTCCACATTATTACATTTTGCGTGGTCTAAACTGCAGTTCTACAATAGTTGTGGAATTTTCCGGCAGTGTGACGAGATTGCGATACTCGTTTAATAGAGTTATTCGAAGTATTTGCTGTGCCTGTGGTTTTAATGGCACATACAATATTGGAGAAAAAACATGTACAGTCTCCTTATCGTAAACTGGAGAAATATCTACTGATCGTAGTAATGGCAGGGCATGTGAGGCGTACAGTTGATTTTCAACCATATTGCATGATACAAGCAGACGTTTGGCTGGTATTGTCTGCTCTGGCTCTGGCTCTACGTCTTCTTTAAATTCCTCGTTTTCTCTTTCCATTTCCTCTTGCTCGGCTAGTTCAGTCTTGAGTCGTCCAACCACTCCAGTTTAAAAAATAAAATTGTCTTCAAATCCAAAATATCTATTGACCAACGCTGGCAGTTGTACTGAGATATCGTCTCTCATTTGAGGGATACTAAGCTCACCATCTTTGTGCTCAAACTGTATTCTTGTATCTCCTAACGAACCTTCTGATAATGTACGATTAATTTCATGAACAACATGATCCAAGTCAACTTCTTCTGGTTCTTTCATTGGAAGATAATTTGAATATAATTGAAACAATCGTATGTATAAATATTTGTTGTCCTCAATTTCGCTGTATTTTCCTTCGTCAAAGTCAGACTCTGTAATATAAACGCCATTGAAAAATTTATTATCTTGTTGAAATCCGAGACAAACAGCAATCTCTTCTGGTAAGACAACGTATTCATTTTCTTTACCTTCAAATGTCAACTTGCATTTAGTTTCTCCAAGCTCCATGGAAGGAAATTCAATTTTGTTTTTAATGCCAGTTCTTTCTTGTAGTTCTGTGCCAAACCGCTCAAAGTATTTTTTGATGTCAGCGTCACCGTCAATTATTCTCTTTCCATACGGTAATATTGTTTCGAAACCTTCATATATTTTTATAACATTTGAGGTGTTGACAAATTTGTGAGCGACAAAATTAAATACTGTATTCATCGGGACTGTGTCTAATTTTGCCTGTGTTACATTTCCATATGGCAGTTGTCTCCCAGACATAAATCTGTATCGATTGACCATAAATAAAGAGGCTAAAGCTGGCAAAATTTTTATGTTGACAATGTCATTTGGTGCTAAATTATTAAAATGAATATAAGTTTCCTCTGGATGTTGCTTTATTGCTCTCTGAACAATTTCTAATGGAAAATGGTCAACTGTTTCTACTAGGCGGTCATTAAGGCTGCCCATAAACACATTCATTTTGGATGCTGTCTTTTGAAAACTAAATGCAGTTTTTTCAGTAGGCACGTAATTTGGAAATAGTTTTGGTGCTAATTCCATCTCATTGCTTTCCACATTACGGACTTTTCTAACCAGAGGTGCTCGTGAATTCCGTACTATTGCAGGTTGTTCACTGCTTGTGTATCTCAAACTGACTAACCCAACGTCATAATTGTCAAGATCTTATGGAGTTGAAAGTACCGATACAAAATTTTACGGACTGTTGTCTGTATAAATATGGTTTTGCTGGTCACTTGTCAATGTAACATAAATATTCTCTGTTCCTGTTGTGTCGCGATCTAGCACTGAGCAGCTGTGTCTGTCTAATCTTCTTCGTTTTTGCAATATGTGCTGTTTAATTGTATTTGCAAGATACGGAATAAACGGTGATTCACTCATCTTGAGAATTTAGGCACGGCTCAATTCTTCTTTATAAAAACCGCCAGTGATACTATTATCATCCAGATCCTCTAAATAGTAGGTAACAGGGATTGTTGTCAAGTTAATTGACTTAATCTTGAATATTTCAAGACTAAAGTTTTGGTTGTATCCTGTTTAAAAGCCAAAGGTATATTAACTTCATAACTCAATAAACAAGTCTATTTATAGGATAATATATTATTAATTAAAATATTGTAACGTAATAAGTAACGACACATTATACCTTTTTCAAACAAGATCTTAGTCCGGCTAATCCGTACACGTTCTCCAAGCTTGAAAGCTGACACTTGGCTCTTTTCATTGCTGATAAGATCTGCAAACATTGTTCGCCAAACCTCGTTCTCATTAGATTTATTGACAGCGTTTGGGGCTCTTTGAATTGTAGAGTGAAAAGTGTTGTTGTAGCTTTTCACAAAAGCAGGAAAAATATCAATTATGCGATAGGTGTCTCTTTCAGTCATAAAACGAGCAACTTTTTCAAAAATTGTCCTAAAAACATACAAAAAAACACATATTATTACATTAAAATTCATAAAATGAGGCTATATATTGTCTAGTTACTTCTAATTTTGTAATATTTAGACGCACCTTATTACACGTTCTACTATGCTTGATTTTGTTTCGCTATAAGTATTGTAATACTCAATTCGATGACCCTTTAAAAACTTGCGAAAAGTCTCTGCTCGGAATTCAGTTCCTAAACACATAATATTTGAACATTTATTAAATGCGTTTTTTACTAATAAGATATAGTAATACTTGTTAAAATTATAGTTGTATGTTACCGTACCTAATAACAACCTTGATCAGTAAACAAGTAAATTGGTGTCATTTTAGCTTCTCGAAAAATGCTTTTCATTGATTTTATTATTGATTCCGGCTTTTTATTTTTAATAAATCTGCAGTATAGCTTCTTGCTGAACGCGTCTATGCAAAATAATATGTTGGCAAATCCTGAATTATGTTTAGCCATGCCGCTTTCAAGTATCTTCAGATCAGCACAGAAAATTTCCCCTATCATATTAACTAATACTCGTCTGCGTTTAAATTTTTTTTTAATTGGTCTGTGCAAACTAAATGAACGCAGCTTACTTAATTCTTGGTCTACAGTAATTTTTTCCTTGAATTTTTTATTGTTTTTGACAAAACCACTTAATGCAGAAAACGATCCTTTTAATCTAGAATTTAAATATGATTTTCGTATATCAGCCATGATGTGTACGTTTTATATGTAAACCACTGCGGTGTGCATTCAAACTACAAATGGACGCTGTTAAATAATCTTACGCAATTTATAGCACATATTACATATTTACAAATTTACATTTAATTTTTGTTGCAGAAATTTCAAATTATGGGATTTTTTTATCAGTTTTAAATATAATATACTTTTTAAAATATTACAACTATTACAATTAGAAAGTGTAAATTATTATTACATTCACACTAACTTTATATTAAAAGTAAGAGTATGTACACAAAAACTACAATGTATAGTATATTTAAAAGTATTAACTTGTATTTACATTTTTTCAAAATGGTGCACTTTTAATTTATAAAAATCGATCTATTTGGCTAGTCATGTCTGCTTTACGAGATTTTCTGTTTTCCACTTCAAGTTCTTTTAGTCGAGCTTCTTCTTTCCATCGCAATTGCATTTCATATTCATGCTGAACAACTAAAATTCTTGAGGCCTGTATTATTTCTTTGTCGACAATCATAAGATTTTCAAAACATTTAAATCGAGAAAGAGCTACATAGGTTGTACACGCTATAATTTCTCTTGTATCCAAGTGCACACATCCTTTTTCTATTGTTATGCCTTGCGATCTGTGAATTGTCATTCCCCAATTTAAGACAAGTGGAAATGCCTGGATTTTAACATATTGATTTGTTTTTAAGTCTAGTTCACAGTATTCAATACGTGTTATTTTCACCCCTTTTCCTCTAGAGGTAACAAAAATATTGTTTCTTCTGTAATTTGGAAAGTCTACAACTAAAGCTTCAACATAATTGTTCCAGTAAAGTCTGTTCTTGACGGAGCTAAATATTAAATCCACAACAGTGCCTCGGCTCCCATTAGTAAGATTCGATGCTACGTCCAAATTCTGCGTTAACATGATACGTGCGCCATAATCTACTTCAAGTGGATCTTTTAAAAGTGAGCTGGTTTCTCCAATTAAAGCTGGAACCTCAATAAACCTAGGATGAAATCTTCGGATCATCTTCCTACAAAATTACAATCAAATCATTTAAATCATTTATTCATTTAAAAACATATCACGAATCCTAAACTACATTTATTAATAAAATTTATAGGAAAAATTTACTTTGTATTTTTATTTAAAAATACGTACTTATTGTGTGCTGCTATATTGTTGTTTGTTTGAAAAAGATGAATTGATTTTTCAAATTCTTCAAATTCAATATTCGAAAGATCAGATTGCAAAATGTGCCTCTGTCGTTGTTGCAAATTGTAAAGATCCAGAGGGGTACATTTAAAATATCTCAGCCTCATTAGAAACTCGTAGTACTCCAGTTGTCTTGAATCATTTTTACTCTGCCGAAACGGTGTGTCTAATACAAAAGCAGTATTGAAACTTTTGTACAATTGACAAGCTTCTCGTAATTCTTGTGAAGTCTGTACTATGAACTGAGAATACAAATTACTGTCTCCCAAACAAGAACATTGAAGAAAGTCTCCAAACATAAGTACGGTTCTTCCGCTGAACGGCAGCTCTGCCCGAGATGGATCTACTAGTTTCATGAAGGCATCAACAAAATGCAGTAATTTCAAGCCTATAGTTGAAACTTCGTCAAAAAGTAGAACTTTAACATTCCGAAATTTGTATTTATCGACAGCTGAAATACCGTTCTTCAGTTGGTCAGTGATATTTACATTTGCAAAAGGTTTTATTTTGAAGCAAGAATGAAATGTTGTGCCTTTTAAACTAGAGGCACATACTCCAAGAAAACAACAAATTCTAAAAGAAAAAGTTTCATATTGGCTTTGCTTTTGCGACAATATGTGCTGCAATGTCTTTATGACTGCTGATTTGCCTGAGCCTGGGATACCCACAATTATCATTTTTAATGGTGTTTTGTAAAATAGTCTTCCAGGTAAACTTATTTGTTTTCTTACTAAGTCCACAATTTGTTTTTGACGTGGAGCTAAAAAAGTGTATGGAATTTCTGGAGGCGCAAAGATTTGCATACTTGAATTCTGAGATAATTACTCAAACTCTCTATAATTGTTTATTGCCAATAGTTCACAAGTAGTTGATTTATCTGAAATTGCACCACTTAAATCGCATGTACAATTGCAATCCAAGTTATCCTTTGCTGTAAGTCTGTGCTTGTGAAAGCAATCAGAGCACAAAGTGTACTCAAGATTAAAGGCATAAAAATAAGACTTTGGAACTAGTGGAACTAAATCTGGGTTGATTGAAAAACGGCTTGACCCCGGTTGATTACGTTCTCTGTATTCATTCAATACTTTTGTTGCTGCTTCTGAAAATTGATGTGGAGTTCGTTTGCAGGAACAGCACTTCACATGTCTACAGCAAATATTTCTAGACGGTTCAGATATACTCCTTTCTGATGAATGATCGGTTTTTAAAACTTGATTTGGTGGTTTTAGCCAAAGTTTATTGTCTCGTAAATTCGAACATACAAGACGTTGTATCTGTGTTGAAAAAAAAACTATTCTTCCATGACACGCACTACAGGAATTTCGAAGTTGTACAGATCCAAAGTTGTTTGTATGGAATCTAGAATTCAAATCTCTGTTAGCGTATTTTTGTTCTTGTTTTCGTGACCACAAGCTTTTTTTGACTGTGTTATAGCGACCACAGTATTGGCAGCACACAATAGTTAACATGCTTATACATAAAACAGCACTGTATATAGTTTTTGTTTAGTCTTTTGATTTTAATGATAGCTGGCACGTAAACTTTTGGGCAAGTCTAATAAGATTTTGATGTTCTTCAAACTAACGGTGTTTTGATATTAAATAGCGCTCATACTTTGAATGATTTTCTATAACGTGTTGTTTGCGAAGCTCTGTAGACTGAAATGTCTGTGTACAGTACCCACACAAATACGAGTTAGCACACGTAACAGTAGATTCTGAAATTACTTTCATCTTTCAGTTCTCTATGAGACTGAAAATAAACTCAATAATTCCACTAATGCACACTGGTTATAAGTAGCTGACTGACTGGCTGACGGCTTTAACAACCTCTCTATATGAGTGCCTACACTCAACAATAATGCTTATTATTTTAGTGACGCACAACAACCTAGCGTCCCTGTGAATACAAAATAAGAGGGCAGGGCCTATATGAAACAAGACCAATCACAAGTCACTGCTAATATTGTCAGTAGGTTATACATATGACAATAATGCTTGCACAAACGGCAGCAAAAATCAGAACACTCGAGCTCATCTAAAATAGAATAACACTCTTGCCCACTGAGCAATTATTTTCATTTCTACTCAAACCTTTGATCTGTAATATTGTCTCAAGTGTCATTGTCTCAGCAGTACAACAAACTATAGCAAACTACATTTCATCAAGAATTTTTAAATACTCAGTCAGATAAAGTGAGCATATTAAAGTTATCTATGAAGAGCAGCACGGCGCATTTATCTTCACTTCCTCCCGTCACCATGGCAAAGTCTTGCTTGAGTTCTGTAAACATTGAAAATATCAACAACGTTGTGGCATCTGACAAGATGGACTACACCCAACAGCCTGGACCGTCGCGTAATCTGAACAGTGCATCTTCAAGTACTTTAAATACAGCAAATATTGATTCCCAAAACTGGGCATTCTTTAAAACTTCTGATTCTGTATTTATTGGGGACAACGTCAAAGCTCGTGTTGTTTACAGCCCTGGCATGAAGACACATTTCTACTATTTGGGTCGAAGAAACGATGAAGCCAAGCATTCCAAAATTTCTTTCTCACAATTTGAAAGTCTTTCTTTAGTTGAATGGGCAGCTCAGATTTTACAAGAACATGAGGATCACCCTACTGTTGGCCGCAAAGTAACAGATCATCTTCCGTACTTTGCTGGTAAATCAGTCGAGTTCATGTTTGAAGAACCTCGAAGCAGATTCAAGAAGTTTGTCTATTGGAAGTCTCCACATTTCAGTGTCAAGTCAGTCCGAGTACGCTTTTCATTCAATCAACTGACAGGAGCTTATAACATGCTCATTAATTCTAATCTGTCTGACAAGTACTCTCAGCAGTACCCTAATTACGGTGGCCCGACCATTAAATTCACACTGGTTGAAATGAACGACTTTGTAGCTTACTTGACAAATACAAACCTAAAGCTGGCAGCTCAAGAACCAAAAGAAATAACTGTCACAAAAGAAAGCTTACAGCAACAAGAGCAAAAACGCAGAGCATCACCGCAACATCTTGAAGATATAAAGAAACCAAAACCAGAATCTGAAGCAGCAGTTGAACAACCAAAGATCAAGATACCATGGGAAGAGATATTTGCAGGATTTCCTCCTTCTCCAACCTCATCTCTTGACTTTCACTCAGGATTAACAGACGATTCTGGTTTCACCTATTCAGAAGAATCTGATGAAGACTAGGCAGTTGTTGTTGTAAAAACAATGTAATTACAATGTCAGCAAGTAATTTATTTTGTTTAACTTTTGAAAAAATATGTATATATTTATTTAATATAATGTTAGAGTTTTATAAAAAATAAATAAGAAACAATACTAACCAGTTTCAGGACAGTAATAAAAAAGAAGTGTTAATTTTTAATTGTAGTTGTAATTAAAGGTTATTAAGTGAATAAGTATTACACAAATAGTTTTAGTCTCATAACTATAGTGCACACAATATTACAATAAATGTATCAATAATTATTAGGCAGTGTTTCGTAGTAAAGTAAGATGTACATGTTTGTAAATAATAGTATAATAATATTGTAAATGTAATTGTCATTGTGTAGTAGGCGTAGACTTGTAAATATATAAATTAATTATAGCGTGTGCAGATTTACTGCACACTTGTAAATATTATGTGAACTTTCAAATTTAATTTTAGGCTGTAAATATTACGTGTACTTGTGTACACTTGTAAATAGTAAATGTAAAACTATGTATGTCTGTTGTATTTGTAAATCATGTGTGTAAATATTTGTATGTATGAATTTGTGTGTGTGTGAAAGAAAATTCAAAAACAAATTAAACTTGTAAATATGTATATATGTAAAAACTGCATTACAATCAAACTTCACTCTGCAATTGAATACTTGCATATAATACATGCATAATATACAAAGTAACCTGCATCTCGCTGCACTTGTTCACCTGTTGTACCTTGTATTTTACACTTGCAGTTTGCACTTGCATCCCCACTTATCCTATTTATTGTTGTAATTCATAAACCATATACTAAAAACATATAACAAACAAACAACTAAACATACATCTCATAGGAACCTGCGGCCCACCTGACTTGGATCAATAAAAAACTTGTATCTGTCCCATAACAGGTACATTTTAGGTTGCCATCCTGGCCCTGTACCTTCAATTTTATATTTTCACTGGACTCTAGAGACACCAAAGCCAGTTTCAGTGGACGATGGATCAATAATTAATTAATATGCATATCACGCACATTGTTAGTAACAAAGTTCCCCTTTGCTTTGCTTTCTTCAATGCTAAATGTCTGAAAGTGCGCTTTATTCTGTCGAGTTCAGCTCAATAATGAAATATAATATTATTTCGTTCCAGCGTTCCTACCTCAGCAACTGTATGTATTTACAGTATACAGCATTATAGTCAATATTCACAATGGCATACTGTTATTTAAAGGCAGTGTATAGGTATATAGTGGGGCATGTACATATATACATTTACATATATCGTATACATATATCTCATGGTCTGTATGTCTTGTCTATAAGTAGCACAAGTAGTCAGCTCGGTACATGGACAGTTGAAGCTCAGAGCTCCACCAGTCCCAAAAGTTTGATTTCATGAATCCACTGGGCCCAACTGAAGCTTCAGTCCAGCCTTGGTCGGAGCGTTGAGTTAATTAGCTATTAATATGCACGTCACGCACAGCAACAGTAACACTGCCACCCTAGCTAAGTGCACTTTCCAATGCTAAGGGCTGTAAGGTGCATCTAATTCTGCCCAGTATTTCTCAATGATACAGAATATTTTAGAATATTATTTAATCCAGAACTCAAATATCGACCAACTGCTATATACATCCCCCTACAGTGTATATATATGCTATATACTGACACATGCATATACATATATACATGCCAGCTTGAAATGGGCTTGCTAATTTTTATTTTTGCCCTCAACCTATTTTTAATAATTAATAAGATTTTTTGAATGGTCATTTTTTTTTAACTTTTGAAATAAAATAATTAATTGCTAATTAATTTTAATTGCAGTTATAATATTTAAATATTTTAAATAGGTACGTAAATTAGAATAATGCAATTAGTGTATTAAATTATGTAACATGTATATAATTTAATTTAATATAAATGCTAATTGTATTTAACATTACCCAATTAGTACAGAATACATACTAAATAATGTGTATATACATACATTGGTACGTAACGGGCTCCATTTAAATACAAGTAGTACTTGATATTCAACTACGTTGCATTATGCATCAAATTCTATTCATGACAAGCTCTCAAGTACAAGTCAAAAATGAATAGAAAATAGTATTGCCCTATAATACTGCACTACCCAAAATCCACGGCATCCACGGCATCCACGGCATATATGTACATGCCTGTATAAATACTACACTGCATGATTTCCAATACGAGTCTCAAATAAGAAGGAACGGTATCGCCCTCTCCTACTGCAATATGCAGTCATACGACTAAAATCCACGGCATCCACGGCATGTATGTACATTCGCAATCAATTTCATATGGTTCCAGTTTAGGTCCAAATGAGTCGAGGTGCTCCCGCTCTCTAATACTGCACTATGCAGTCATACGACCAATCTCCACGGCATCCACGGCATCCACGGCATGCCCATTCAATTCCATATGGTTCCAGTTCAGTTCCAATCCAACAGCCACAACTCGTCCCCCCTCGTGAAATACTCTGCAACTCTGTTCATTCATCTCTTTTTACATACCATATGATCCCGTTGCCATAGTGATGCATCTAAACAATACAAGTCCCCGCTCACTTTAAATTCCATCAATTTCAAATTTAAATTCAACACTGACGGCCCTCCACAACACAGCCACAGCTCCAATCCATTAGTATTACATATGATCGGCACTGGCAGCCACATCTCAGTTGATTTATATACCATATAATACGTTTCCATGGGAACGCAGTCCAAACATTGGCACTGGCTCCGGGCTTCTCCATTCTTCCTCATTTCCTCCCGTTCATACCCATGACATTACATTATAATGCATTTAAATGCTCATAAGCTTAGCAAGGTTATCTGTCGTTTCAGTTCATTTTCATTGTCCCTCATTACATTACAATTAACTTAAATACCCATATGCTTACCAAGGTTTTCTGTCGTCTCAGTCCCATATGTCACATCATGTCTCAATCCTTGTCATGGCCCAGCTCTGTACCCTCGCGTACCACAACTTCACCGTCACACAGTGACTCCGTCACCGACATAACCATCAAAACCCCCGTAGTGGTGTCCAACATAGGTTGTCATACATGAGGTGTCATACATGGGGTGCCCACATGGGGTGTTCTACATGGGTGCCCACATAGGGTGCCCACATGGGGTGTCTCACATAGGGTGTCCCACATGGGGTGCCCGCATAGGGTGCCCACATGGGGTGCCCACATGGGGTGCCCACACGGGTTGCCCACATGGGGTGCCCACATGGGGTGCCCACATGGGGTGCCCACATGGGGTGCCCACATGAGGTGCCCACATGGGGTGCCCACATGGGGTGCCTACATGGGGAGCCCACATGGGGTGTCCCACATGACGTGTCCTACACGGGGTGCCAACATGGGGTGTACTACATGGGTGCCGACATGGGGTGTCCCACATAGGGGTCCTACATGGAGTGTCGCACATAGGGTGTCCTACATAGGGTGTCCCACAGAGGGTGTCCTACATGGGGTGCCCACATGGGGAGCCCACATGGGGTGCCCACATAGGGTGCCCACATAGGGTGCCCACATGGGGTGCCCACATGGGTTGCCCACATAGGGTGCCCACATGGGGTGCCCACATGGGTTGCCCACATGGGGTGCCCACATGGGGTGCCCACATGGGGTGTCTCACATAGGGTGTCCCACATTGGGTGCCCACATGGGGTGTCAACATAGGGTACCTACATGGGGTGTCTCACATAGGGTGTCCTACATGGGGTGCCCACATAAAGTTTCTCACATTAGGTGTCCTACATGGGGTGTCCTACATCGAGTGTCCCACTTTCCAATCGTGCCGCACATTTTACACTGCAAGTTCGTGCAATTACAATTAAAATGCACAATCGTGCAACACATGGCGCGTCCAACATAGGGTGCCCACATGGAGTGCCCACATAAGGTGCCAACATGGGGTGCCCACATGGGGAGCCCAAATTGGGTATCCCACATGGGGTGTCCAACATAGGTTGTCATACATGAGGTGTCATACATGGGGTGCCCACATGGGGTGTTCTACAGGAGTGCCCACATAGGGTGCCCACATGGGGTGTCTCACATAGGGTGTCCCACATGGGGTGCCCACATAGGGTGCCCACATGGGGTGCCCACATGGGGTGCCCACATGGGTTGCCCACATGGGGTGCCCACATGGGGTGCCCACATAGGGTGCCCACATGGGGTGCCCACATGGAGTGCCTACATGGGGAGCCTACATGGGGTGTCCCACATGACGTGTCCTACACGGGGTGCCAACATGGGGTGTATTACATGGGTGCCGACATAGGGTGTCCCACATAGGGGTCCAACATGGAGTGTCGCACATAAGGTGTCCCACATGGGGTGTCCTACAGAGGGTGTCCTACATGGGGTGCCCACATGGGGAGCCCACATGGGGTACCCACATAGGGTGCCCACATGGGGTGCCCACATGGGGTGCCCACATGGGTTGCCCACATGGGGTGCCCACATGGGGTGCCCACATGGAATGCCCACATGGGGTCCCCACATGGGGTGCCCACATGGGGTGCCCACATGGGGTGCCCACATGGGGTGCCCACATGGGGTGCCTACATGGGGAGCCCACATGGGGCGTTCACATGGGGTGCCAACATAGGGTGCCCACATGGGGTGTCAACATGGGGTGCCAACATGGGGTGCCCACATGGGGTGCCCACATGGGGTGTCTCACATAGGGTGTCCCACATTGGGTGCCCACATGGGGTGTCAACATAGGGTACCTACATGGGGTGTCTCACATAGGGTGTCCTACATGGGGTGCCCACATAAAGTTTCTCACATTAGGTGTCCTACATGGGGTGTCCTACATCGAGTGTCCCACTTTCCAATCGTGCCGCACATTTTACACTGCAAGTATGTGCAATTACAATTAAAATGCACAATCGTGCAACACATGGCGCGTCCAACATAGGGTGCCCACATGGAGTGCCCACATAAGGTGCCAACATGGGGTGCCCACATGGGGAGCCCAAATTAGGTATCCCACATGGGGTGTCCAACATAGGTTGTCATACATGAGGTGTCATACATGGGGTGCCCACATGGGGTGTTCTACAGGGGTGCCCACATAGGGTGCCCACATGGGGTGTCTTATTCAGGGTGTCCCACATGAGGTGCCCACATGGGGTATCCACATAGGGTGCCCACATGGGGTGTCTCACATAGGGTGTCCCACATGGGGTGCCCACGTGGGGTGTCCCACATGGGGTGCCCACATGGGGTGCCCACATGGGGTTTCTCACATTAGGTGTCCTACATGGGGTGTCCTACATCGAGTGTCCCACTTTCCAATCGTGCCGCACATTTTACACTGCAAGTTCGTGCAATTACAATTAAAATGCACAATCGTGCAACACATGGCGCGTCCAACATAGGGTGCCCACATGGAGTGCCCACATAAGGTGCCAACATGGGGTGCCCACATGGGGAGCCCAAATTAGGTATCCCACATGGGGTGTCCAACATAGGTTGTCATACATGAGGTGTCATACATGGGGTGCCCACATGGGGTGTTCTACAGGGGTGCCCACATAGGGTGCCCACATGGGGTGTCTCACATAGGGTGTCCCACATGGGGTGCCCACATAGGGTGCCCACATGGGGTGCCCACATGGGGTGCCCACATGGGTTGCCCACATGGGGTGCCCACATGGTGTGCCCACATAGGGTGCCCACATGGGGTGCCCACATGGAGTGCCTACATGGGAAGCCTACATGGGGTGTCCCACATGACGTGTCCTACACAGGGTGCCAACATGGGGTGTACTACATGAGTGCCGACATAGGGTGTCCCACATAGGGGTCCAACATGGAGTGTCGCACATAGGGTGTCCCACATGGGGTGTCCTACAGAGGGTGTCCTACATGGGGTGCCCACATAGGGAGCCCACATGGGGTGCCCACATAGGGTGCCCACATGGGGTGCCCACATGGGGTGCCCACATGGGTTGCCCACATAGGGTGCCCACATGGGGTGCCCACATGGAATGCCCACATGGGGTGCCCACATGGGGTGCCCACATGGGGTGCCTACATGGGGAGCCCACATGGGGTGTTCACATGGGGTGCCAACATAGGGTGCCCACATGGGGTGTCAACATGGGGTGCCAACATGGGGTGCCCACATGGGGTGTCAACTTGGGGTGCCAACATGGGGTGTCCCACATGTGGTGCCGACATGAGGTGTCTCACATAGGGGTCCCACATGGAGTGTTCGACATGATGTGTCCACATGGGGTGTTCCACATGAGGTGTCCCACATAGGGTGTCCTACATGAAGTGTCTTACATAGGGTGCTAACATGAGGTGTCTTACATAAGGTGTCCTACATGGGGTGCTCAAATGAGGTGTCCTACATGAGGTGCCCACATTAGGTCTCCCACATAGGGTGTCCAACATGGGTTGTCATACATGAGGTGTCATACATGGGGTGCCCACATGGGGTGTTCCACATCTCAATCGTGCTACACATTTTACACCGCACGTTCGTGCATTTACAATGAAAATGCACAGTCGTACAACACATGCAGCGTCTAACATAAGATATTACACATAGATTGTCCCACATGGGGTGTCCCACATGGGGTGCCCACATATGGTGTCCACATAGGGTGCCCACATGGGGTGTCTTATTCAGGGTGTCCCACATGAGGTGCCCACATGGGGTATCCACATAGGGTGCCCACATGGGGTGTCTCACATAGGGTGTCCCACATGGGGTGCCCACGTGGGGTGTCCCACATGGGGTGCCCACATGGGGTGCCCACATGGGGTTTCTCACATTAGGTGTCCTACATGGGGTGTCTCACATGGTGTGTCCCACATCCCAATCGTGCCGCACATTTTACACTGCACGTTCGTGCAATTACAATTAAAATGCACAATCGTACAACACATGGGGCGTCCAACATAGAGTGCCTACATAGGCTGCCAACATAAGGTGTCCACATAGGGTGCCCACATGGGGTGTCTCACATAGGGTGTCCCACATCGGGTACCCACATGGGGTGTCCCACATGGGGTGCCCACATAGGGTGCCCACATGGGGTTTCTCACATAGGGTGTCCCACATGGGGTGCCTACATGGGGTGTCCACATAGGGTACCCACATGGGGTGTCTCACATAGGGTGTCCCACATGGGGTGCCCACATGGGGTGTCCCACATGAGATGCCTACTCAGGTTGTTACACATGGGGTGTCCCACATAGAGTGTCCCACTTTCCAATCGTGCTTCACATTTTACACTGCACGTTCATGCAATTACAATTAAAATGCACAATCGTGCAACACATGGGGCGTCCAACATAGGGTGCCCACATGGAGTGCCCACATAAGGTGCCAACATGGGGTGCCCACATGGGGAGCCCAAATTGGGTATCCCACATGGGGTGTCCAACATAGGTTGTCATACATGAGGTGTCATACATGGGGTGCCCACATTGGGTGTTCTACAGGGGTGCCCACATAGGGTGCCCACATTGGGTGTCTCACATAGGGTGTCCCACATGGGGTGCCCACATAGAGTGCCCACATGGGGTGCCCACATGGGTTGCCCACATGGAGTGCCCACATGGGGTGCCCACATGGGGTGCCCACATGGGGTGCCGACATGGGGTGCCTACATGGGGAGCCCACATGGGGTGTCCCACATGACGTGTCCTACACAGGGTGCCAACATGGGGTGTACTACATGGGTGCCGATATGGGGTGTCCCACATAGGGGTCCTACATGGAGTGTCGCACATAGGGTGTCCCACATGGGGTGTCCCACAGAGGGTGTCCTACATGGGGTGCCCACATGGGGAGCCCACATGGGGTGTCCACATAGGGTACCCACATGGGGTGTCTCACATAGGGTGTCCCACATAGGGTGCCCACATGGGGTGTCCCACATGAGATGCCTACATGGGTTGTCCCACATGGGGTGTCCCACATAGAGTGTCCCACATAGGGTACCCACATGGGGTGCCCACAAAACGTGCCCACATGTCGTGTCCTACACGGGGTGCCAACATGGGGTGTACTACATGGGTGCCGACATAGGGTGTCCCACATAGGGGTCCTACATGGAGTGTCGCACATAGGGTGTCCCAGATGGGGTGTCCCACAGAGGGTGTCCTACATGGGGTGCCCACATGGGGAGGCCACATAGGGTGCCCACATAGGGTGCCCACATAGGGTGCCCACATGGGGTGCCCACATGGGTTGCCCACATGGGGTGCCCACATGAGGTGCCCACATAGGGTGCCCACATGGGGTGCCCACATGGGGTGCCCACATAGGGTGCCTACATAGGAAGCCCACATAGGGTGTTCACATGGGGTGCCAACATAGGGTGCCCACATGGGAAGCCCACATGGGGTGTCAACATGGGGTGCCAACATGGGGTGCCCACATGGGGTGTCCACTTGGGGTTCCAACATGAGGTGTCCCACATGGGGTGCCGACATGAGGTGTCTCACATAGGGGTCCCACATGGAGTGTTCGAGATGATGTGTCCACATGGGGTGTTCCACATGAGGTGTCCCACATAGGATGTCCTACATGAAGTGTCTTACATAGGGTGCTAACATAAGGTGTCTTACATAAGGTATCCTACATGGGGTGCTCAAATGAGGTGTCCTACATGAGGTGCCCACATTAAGTATTCCACATAGGGTGTCCAACATGGGTTGTCATACATGAGGTGTCATACATGGGGTGCCCACATGGGGTGTTCCACATCTCAATCGTGCTACACATTTTACACCGCACGTTCGTGCATTTACAATGAAAATGCACAGTCGTACAACACATGCAGCGTCCAACATAGGATGTTACACAAAAAGTGTCCCACATGGGGTGTCCCACATGGGGTGCCCACATAGGGTGCCCACATGGGGTATCTCACACAGTGTGTCCCACATGAGGTGCCCACATGGGGTATCCACATAGGGTGCCCACATTGGGTGTCTCACATAGGGTGTCCCACATGGGGTGCCCACGTGGGGTGTCCCACATGGGGTGCCCACATGGGGGGCCCACATGGGGGGCCCACATGGGGTTTTTCACATTAGGTGTCCTACATGGGGTGTCCTACATGGGGTGTCCCACATCCCAATCGTGCCGCACATTTTACACTGCACGTTCGTGCAATTACAATTAAAATGCACAATCGTGCAACACATGGGGCGTCCAACATAGAGTGCCTACATGAAGTGCCCACATAGGCTTCCAACATAAGGTGTCCACATAGGGTGCCCACATGGAATGTCTCACATAGGGTGTCCCACATAGGGTGCCCACATCGGGTGTCCCACATGGGGTGCCCACATGGGGTGCCCACATGGGGTGTCTCACATAGGGTGTCCCACATGGGGTGCCTACATGAGGTGTCCACATAGGGTACCCACATGGGGTGTCTCACATAGGATGTCCCACATAGGGTGCCCACATGGGGTGTCCCACATGAGATGCCTACATGGGTTGTCCCACATGGGTTGTCCCACATAGAGTGTCCCACATAGGGTACCCACATGGGGTGCCCACAAAACGTGCCCACATGGGGTGCCCACATGTCGTGTCCTACATAAGGTGCCCACATGGGGTGTCCACTTAGGGTGCTAACATGGAGTGTCTCACAAAGAGTGTCCCACATGGGGTGCCCACATGGGGTGTCCCACATGAGATGCCTACATGGGTTGTTACACATGGGGTGTCCCACATAGAGTGTCCTACATAGGGTACCCACATGGGGTGCCCACAAAACGTGCCCACATGGAGTGCCCACATAGGCTGCCAACATAAGGTGTCCACATAGGGTGCCCACATGGGGTGTCTCACATAGGGTGTCCCACATGGGGTGCCCACATGGGGTGCCCACATGTCGTGTCCCACATGGGGTGTCCCACATGGAGTGTTCTACATGGAGTGTCTCACATACGGTGCCCACATAAGGGACCGTTCAAGTATTACGTAACGCAAAAAGGTCAGATTTTGACCCACCCACTACCCCAAAACGTTACGTAACGACATGTTAAAGCATAGGAACAAATGGCTGACATTGACCTACCCACTACCCCTAACTGCGTTACGTAATACTTGAACGACCCCTAAGGTGTCATACATGAGGTGTCCTACATGGAGTGCCAACATGGGGTGTCCCACATGGGTGCCGACATGGGGTGTCCCACATAGGGGTACCACATGGAGTGTCCTACATGAGGTGTCCGACATGGATTGTCCACATTGGGTGTTCCACATGAGGTGTCCCACATGGGGTGCCCACATGGGGTGTCCCACATAGGGTGTCCCACATAGAGGTCCCACATGGGGTGCATACATGGGGTTTCTCACATGGGATGTCCTACAGGGGGTGTCCTACATACGGTGCCTACATGGGGTGTCCCACAGAGGGTGTCCTACATGGGGTGCCCACATTGGGAGCCCACATGGGGTGCCCACATAGGGTGCCCACATGGGGTGCCCACATAGGGTGCCGACATGGGTGTCCCACATGGGGTGCCCACATAGGGTGCCCACATGGGGTGCCCACATGGGGTGCCCACATGATGTGCCCACATGGGGTATCCTACATAATGTGTCACACATAGGGTGCTCACAAGGGGTGCCTACATGACGTGCCCACATAAGTGCCCATATGGATTGCCCACATAGGCTGCCAACATAAGGTGCCCACATAGGGTGCCCACATTGGGTATCCCACATGGGGTGTCTAACATAGGTTGTCATACATGAGGTGTCATACATGGGGTGCCCACATGGGGTGTTCTACAGGGGTGCCCACATAGGGTGCCCACATGGGGTGTCTCACATAGGGTGTCCCACATTGGGTGCCCACATGGGGTGTCAACATAGGGTACCCACATGAGGTGTCTCACATAGGGTGTCCCACATGGGGTGCCCACATGGAGTTTCTAACATTAGGTGTCCTACATGGGGTGTCTCACATAGGGTGTCCCACATCCTAATCGTGCCGCACATTTTACACTGCACGTTCGTGCAATTACAATTAAAATGCACAATCGTGCAACACATGGGGCGTCCAACATAAAGTGCCCACATGGAGTGCCCACATAGGCTGCCAACATAAGGTGTCCACATAGGGTGCCCACATGGGGTGTCTCACATAGGGTGTCCCACATCGGGTACCCACATGGGGTGTCCCACATGGGTGCCCACATAGGGTGCCCACATGGGGTTTCTCACATAGGGTGTCCCACATGGGGTGCCTACATGGGGTGTCCACATAGGGTACCCACATGGGGTGTCTCACATAGGGTGTCCCACATGGGGTGCCCACATGGGGTGTCCCACATGAGATGCCTACTCAGGTTGTTACACATGGGGTGTCCCACATAGAGTGTCCCACATAGGGTACCCACATGGGGTGCCCACAAAACGTGCCCACATGGAGTGCCCACATAGGCTGCCAACATAAGGTGTCCACATAGGGTGCCTACATGGGGTGTCTCACATAGGGTGTCCCACATAGGGTGCCCACATGGGGTGTCCCACATGGGGTGCCCACATGGGGTGCCCACATGGGGTGCCCACATGTCGTGTCCCACATGGGGTGTCCCACATGGGTGCTGATAGGGGGTATGCACACTTAGGCGGGGTCGTAAGTCCCGGTGCACCTTAACGTCCACCCTAACTGGACGTCCTCTGTGTAAATAAGAGGATGGGATGGTTCATTCCTAATTCGCTATGAAGACGTGTTTGATTAGGGTTGGTGGTAGTGTTGCAGTCGGTTCCAAGGTAGGTGAATGTGATGGATTGAGCTGGCTGCAGTGGTGAGATCTGGGTTTGTTGCTGTTAGGATGAGGTTTGAGAAGATTGAGACCAGGTTGGAGCGATGGGAGACCAGGTCCAAGAGCTGAGGTTGGGGTCTGGGACCAGATGCGCTTGGAGTTGAGATCAGATGAGAGCTGGGACCAGAGCTTGGGTTTGGGACCAGGTAGTAGTTGGGACCAGAGCTTGGGTCCGGGTTCCAGAAGAGAGCTGGGACCAGAGCTTGGGTCTGGGACCAGAAGAGAGCTGGGACCAGAGCTTGGGTCTGGGACCAGAAGAGAGCTGGGACCAGAGCTTGGGTCTGGGACCAGAAGAGAGCTGGGACCAGAGCTTGGGTCTGGGACCAGAAGAGAGCTGGGACCAGAGCTTGGGTCTGGGACCAGAAGAGAGCTGGGACCAGAGCTTGGGTCTGGGACCAGGAGGTAGCTGGGACCAGAGCTTGGGTCTGGGACCAGGTGGTAGCTGAGGATCCTAGGGCCTGGGACCAGCGGAGACCAGGTGTGCTTGATACCGACCGACCGACCGACCGACCGACCGAGCTGGTCTGGTATGACGGTGCGATGTGAGCTTGAGACCGACCGACCGAACTTGAGCTCGAGATGGGACCAGTGCTTGAGCTCGAGATGGGACCAGTGCTTAAGCTCGAGATGGGACCAGTGCTTGAGCTTGAGACCGACCGACCGAGCTCGAGACCGACCGACCGAGATTGATACCGATCGACCGAGTGAGCTTGAGATCGACCGAGGATGAGCTGATCAGGACGGGCTATATGGTATACGCTTGAGAGCACAAGGCGGCTGCTCGAGAGAGCGAGAAGAGTGCTTTGGAGCACAAGGCAAGTGCTTGGGAGCACAAGGCGGCTGCTCGAGAGAGCAAGGAGAGTGCTTTGGAGCACAAGGCAAGTGCTTGGGAGCACAAGGCGGCTGCTCGAGAGAGCAAGGAGAGTGCTTTGGAGCACAAGGCAAGTGCTTGGGAGCACAAGGCGGCTGTGAGTCTAGACCTGTCCAACGTCTTAGGACCGGGGCAATGAGGAGCAGTGATGGTCCGGTCCTGGTGCTAAGGCAGGTGCTCTGGAGTGCAGATTGGACGTGATCGATGTCTGGGAACCGGGGAAACGAGCAACAATGGTGATGACGATACCTTCGGTCCCGCTGCTCTGGCTCTGTTCCTGGGGTGAGTTGAGATTCGTGCGATGCCCGGGTGACTGTCTTCTTCGAGTTTTTGCGGGTAGCGGAGGTCTCAAGGATGATGACAGCCGCCCAAAGAGAGATGACCACGGATGCAAATGCTTGACTACACGTAAATAGCGTGAAAACAGCACTGGCAGGGTTTATGGAAGGTTATGGTATGGTGCACTTGAGAATCTGATTGTGATGCAACTAATGGTTATGTGGTGGAGATTAAGGTGTGGCAGCTCAATTTTGAATAAAATGCCGGTGTTTTTGATACTTGATTGTTTTTTGGTATTAAGTACCAATTTAGTCTTTTAATTTAACACTAATACACTTAATTACACCGAATAACAATTAAATACACGTCAGGTTTGTAAATTACTACGAAGACTTTGAAATATAATTTTGAAGTAATTTTGGAGGAACGGAAGCTAAGAGCACAGAGCAGGGAGATGGTCACACTAGGACAGTTGGAGTCAGACTGGAGAGCGGACACTTGCTTTCGCTTTGGTGGTTTTTGGTCGACTAAGAGCAGTGCCAAAAGGGACTGAATGCTACTGCTCTCTTTCCTTTGTTTGAGCTGATGCTGAGGCATGCTGAGGCATGCTGAGGCATGCTGAGGCATCGGCTCCTTCTACTACTTGAAGCTCTCAGACCCATACAAAAGTGGGGGTTTGAGAGCAACTTAAGAGTCGTTCAGTACTCTGGGTTTGAGAGCAACCCAAACCCAAATGCTCTGACGTCATGGAAAATTTCTAACCATGCTGTACATGAGTTTTACGATTGGACATTCCGCCCACCATGAGCTCTGAGGGCTTATAAGCACAAGGGCTCATAATAGACCTAAAGAAGGAATTTGAAATGTTGAAAGTGTTTACTTAACCTATGGTATTACCTAAAGAATGATTAAAAAAGATGATCAAAAGGCACATTAAAGGCTAACAGATTTATATTAGATTAATATATGAATATAATTTGGATTATATTAACTAACCTAGCATACATGTAGAGATACTGGTAAAATTACTTTAATTTTAATTGGAAAAAGTATTATTAATTGAATTGATTGCTTATTGGCTACGTATATTGAAAACTAACCTAACTTTGCACAATACACCGAGGTAGCATGATAATACATGGTAAACACAGTACATAATGATTTGTTTGGACTTATGTCTAGATCGGTGAAATTGCTGGTAGGTGGTGATTGCCTTCTCAGATGCCTGCAGTAGGTGATGGTCTGCTGAAGGATGGCCTGCGACGACTGTAGCTCTTCTCCAATGAAGTCGAAAGAGATTGCCGTTCTTTAGAAGCCCAAGTTTGGTGACTGTAAGCTTTTTGTGAGGAATCATCCACTTTGGGCGCTGCTGATACTCGATAAGATTGTCAGAGTACCAGCGGTGCCAAAGGTTCAGATGCAGGTTTGTGATCCATGACCGAAGAGACCGAGAAGGATGAAGAGGCTGAGGTCCAGCCGGCATGCTTGTGAGGTGATGATGATAAGTGACTGGAGTATTGAGCAGATGGTCTTGAGACAGAAGCACCGGGTGCTTTCTGGCTGGGAGGAGATCAGATTTTGAAGGTTGACCGCCCACCCTGGGAAGTCCACATGCGTTGATGGATGATTTCAGCTTTAGAGCTTCCCGTTGCTTTACTACACCAGACAGTACACCATTATACACCTTGAGCTGATTTTGATGTGTGTCGTTGGAGCATGTTGAGCCAGTTGAGACGGTTGAGTCAGATGATGCAAGGACCGTTGAGCCGGTAGGACCAGTAGACCCAGATATGACGAGGACCTCTGAGCCGGTAGAGACTGTATACCCAGATAAGGCGAGGACCTCTGAGCCGGTAGATGCTGTTGAGATGGAGACCTTAGAGCCGATGAGCATGCTTGGAGCTGGAACCATCAAGCTGATAGATGCGGTAGAGATGGAGACCAAGGACCCGGTATGGCATGTAGAGCCGGCTAAGGTGAAGACCGTGGAGCTGGTAGCTGCAGTTGAGACGGTCGACTTGGTAGGAGCGGAGCTGGTTGAGACAGTAGACCCGATCAACGCAGCGGAAGTTGAGCCAGTAGACCTGGTCAATGTAGTTAGAGCGGTGCCTGTCGAGACGGTAGACCCGGTCGACATGGTTGATGCGGAGATGGTCGACACGGTAGACCCGGTGAACGCAGTTGAAGCGGAGCTGGTCGACACGGTAGATCCGGCCAACGCAGTTGAAAGGGAGCTGGTAGACACGGTAGACCCGGTCAACACGGTTGAAGTGGAGCTCATCGAGACGGTAGACCCGGCCGATGCAGTTGAAGTAGAGCTGGTCGACACAGTAGACCCGGCCGAGGTTGGGAGGATTGAGAAGGTAGGCTTGGTAGAAGAAGAGATCGTTGGGCCGGTAGAGCCGCAGACAAAAGGCCGTTGCTTGGTGTGAGGACTGACTGGTGGCACTTCCTCTGTGTTGCCAGAGCTGGTGAGAGCAGCATTTGTTGTAACCAGGAACGAGGAAGTGGATGATCCAATGATAGGCAGTTTACCCATTAGCAGGTACCCTAGTTTGGACTCTAGGGCTATGGGAGTTCCAGGAGGACCTCTTCTGATGTCAGCTTCAATGATGTCTTGATAGACATCAGCTCCAAGAAGAAGATCAATTTGCGAGGAGACATTGTAGGATGGGTCTGCTAACTCTAAGCCATGAAGATGTGACCAAGAGCCATGCTGAAAGGAGTGAGAAGGAAGTCGGCCGGTGATCGTCTTGAGGTGGTAAGCGTCCATGCGGATTGATTCTCTCCTTGTACGAGAATTGATGTAGAAGGAGGACCGGTAGGAGCAGGACCCAGCAGCAGTAGAACCAAGACCGTTGACATTGATACTTGTCTTCTTTCGCTTGAGCCATAGGTTTCTACTACACGCCGCTGTGATGAAGGAGTTTTGAGAACCGGGGTCGATGAGTGCTCTCACTTCTCTTCCTACACCATTGCTATCATTGATGACAACAACAGCGGTTGCAAGGAGCACCTGAGCGGGTATATGAGACCCAGTGGTTCCATGCACAGAGGTACTTGATGGAGGATCATTCTTCTTAGGAGGTGGGAGCGGAGGTGGATCCGCTTCAGTCTTGCCTGATGGAGCCTTTTCACTGTTGTGAAGGAGAGTGTGATGGTGTTTCCTGCAGATGAAGCATGAATGCGGGCTGTCACACTTGGAGGTAACATGGGCAGAGGAGAAACAGTTGAGGCAGCGGTTGTTCGTGTTAAGGATAGCTAACCGGTCAGCAGGAGCAAGAGAGTGAAACCTTTCGCAGTTCATCAAACCGTGCTTTTCTGTAGTGTTGCAGGCTATGCACGGAGAGCCATCAGGTTTGGTGGCAAGGTAAACTTGTTTGGTGTTTCCTTGCTTTGCTTGAGGGTTCAGGTCTCTCTGCTTCTGGGTGCTGTTCTGTCCCTGGTTGTGAGCCTGCTGGCTTGGCTTGGCAGAACCACTGGACAGGAACATGAGAGCCTTCGATCGAGAGGTGATGAAGGCGATTAGTTCAAGGAAGGTAGGAAACTTGTTACCACTTCTGTGCAGCTCCCACTGCATTTGAGACTCAGGGTCCATCCTGTCTTCTATGAGGTGAACCAGGATGGTGCTCCACTGGTCGGTAGGTTGGCCGAGCACCTTGAGTGATTCTACACAGGCTGATGTAGTATCAATTAGGTTCCGGAGGCAAGAAGGGGAGGAAGCAGAAACAGATGGCTGGTCAAACAACTGGCGGAGATGGTTTTTGATCAGTATTCTTTCATCGTCGTACCGCTCCAAGAGGGACTTCCAGGCAATGTCATAGTTAGAGTCGCTGATAAGGATGTTTTTGGTGATGGACGCAGCATCTCCTTTAAGGCTGTTATTGAGATGGTGCAACTTGACAGAACCAGAAATTGTCTTGGAGTCATGAACAGCTTTCCTGAATACATCTTTAAAGTGAAGCCAGTTGGACATGTCGCCGTTGAAAGTAGGGAGATCCATTGGAGGGAGCTTGATAGAAGAGTCCACAGGAGGAGGTTGAGCCTGAGCATAATGAGATGGTTGCATTGATGCCAAGGACTCAATGGATGATTTAATAACAGTAAACCTGAGACGTAAGGTGTTATACTCCTTTTCATTCGCCTCATAGGTCGTGTTGCTAGACTCTCCTTCTGTCCTAATTTGATCCTGCAAATTATTGAGATCATCTAACCAAGCGTCGAGCTCTACCAAGATTCTTTCCCCTGTTATTTGGTTGGCTTCAGTTTCTACAGCTTGCTTAGCTACAAGTTCCAAAGTAGTAAGAGACGAGGTAATCTTCCTTCTTGTTCTGAGTAGAGGATCCATGTTAAGCTGTTAAAGCACTATTGATGTGATTGAGACAACCAAGATCAGATTTAGGGTACTAGAGACGGAACAAGGACCGCCGAAGACCGAGATTTGGGTACCGGATACACAGTGGGGACCACTAAGGACCGGATTTTAGGCACCAAAGTGGAGTAAAACTTAACACACAAACTTGAATTTCGACGTCTTCAAAGGACAGGAATATCCGGTATTCGAAGGACCAATGATAGGGGGTATGCACACTTAGGCGGGGTCGTAAGTCCCGGTGCACCTTAACGTCCACCCTAACTGGACGTCCTCTGTGTAAATAAGAGGATGGGATGGTTCATTCCTAATTCGCTATGAAGACGTGTTTGATTAGGGTTGGTGGTAGTGTTGCAGTCGGTTCCAAGGTAGGTGAATGTGATGGATTGAGCTGGCTGCAGTGGTGAGATCTGGGTTTGTTGCTGTTAGGATGAGGTTTGAGAAGATTGAGACCAGGTTGGAGCGATGGGAGACCAGGTCCAAGAGCTGAGGTTGGGGTCTGGGACCAGATGCGCTTGGAGTTGAGATCAGATGAGAGCTGGGACCAGAGCTTGGGTTTGGGACCAGGTAGTAGTTGGGACCAGAGCTTGGGTCTGGGACCAGAAGAGAGCTGGGACCAGAGCTTGGGTCTGGGACCAGAAGAGAGCTGGGACCAGAGCTTGGGTCTGGGACCAGAAGAGAGCTGGGACCAGAGCTTGGGTCTGGGACCAGAAGAGAGCTGGGACCAGAGCTTGGGTCTGGGACCAGAAGAGAGCTGGGACCAGAGCTTGGGTCTGGGACCAGAAGAGAGCTGGGACCAGAGCTTGGGTCTGGGACCAGGAGGTAGCTGGGACCAGAGCTTGGGTCTGGGACCAGGTGGTAGCTGAGGATCCTAGGGCCTGGGACCAGCGGAGACCAGGTGTGCTTGATACCGACCGACCGACCGACCGACCGACCGAGCTGGTCTGGTCTGGTATGACGGTGCGATGTGAGCTTGAGACCGACCGACCGAACTTGAGCTCGAGATGGGACCAGTGCTTGAGCTCGAGATGGGACCAGTGCTTAAGCTCGAGATGGGACCAGTGCTTGAGCTTGAGACCGACCGACCGAGCTCGAGACCGACCGACCGAGATTGATACCGATCGACCGAGTGAGCTTGAGATCGACCGAGGATGAGCTGATCAGGACGGGCTATATGGTATACGCTTGAGAGCACAAGGCGGCTGCTCGAGAGAGCGAGAAGAGTGCTTTGGAGCACAAGGCAAGTGCTTGGGAGCACAAGGCGGCTGCTCGAGAGAGCAAGGAGAGTGCTTTGGAGCACAAGGCAAGTGCTTGGGAGCACAAGGCGGCTGCTCGAGAGAGCAAGGAGAGTGCTTTGGAGCACAAGGCAAGTGCTTGGGAGCACAAGGCGGCTGTGAGTCTAGACCTGTCCAACGTCTTAGGACCGGGGCAATGAGGAGCAGTGATGGTCCGGTCCTGGTGCTAAGGCAGGTGCTCTGGAGTGCAGATTGGACGTGATCGATGTCTGGGAACCGGGGAAACGAGCAACAATGGTGATGACGATACCTTCGGTCCCGCTGCTCTGGCTCTGTTCCTGGGGTGAGTTGAGATTCGTGCGATGCCCGGGTGACTGTCTTCTTCGAGTTTTTGCGGGTAGCGGAGGTCTCAAGGATGATGACAGCCGCCCAAAGAGAGATGACCACGGATGCAAATGCTTGACTACACGTAAATAGCGTGAAAACAGCACTGGCAGGGTTTATGGAAGGTTATGGTATGGTGCACTTGAGAATCTGATTGTGATGCAACTAATGGTTATGTGGTGGAGATTAAGGTGTGGCAGCTCAATTTTGAATAAAATGCCGGTGTTTTTGATACTTGATTGTTTTTTGGTATTAAGTACCAATTTAGTCTTTTAATTTAACACTAATACACTTAATTACACCGAATAACAATTAAATACACGTCAGGTTTGTAAATTACTACGAAGACTTTGAAATATAATTTTGAAGTAATTTTGGAGGAACGGAAGCTAAGAGCACAGAGCAGGGAGATGGTCACACTAGGACAGTTGGAGTCAGACTGGAGAGCGGACACTTGCTTTCGCTTTGGTGGTTTTTGGTCGACTGAGAGCAGTGCCAAAAGGGACTAAATGCTACTGCTCTCTTTCCTTTGTTTGAGCTGATGCTGAGGCATGCTGAGGCATGCTGAGGCATGCTGAGGCATCGGCTCCTTCTACTACTTGAAGCTCTCAGACCCATACAAAAGTGGGGGTTTGAGAGCAACTTAAGAGTCGTTCAGTACTCTGGGTTTGAGAGCAACCCAAACCCAAATGCTCTGACGTCATGGAAAATTTCTAACCATGCTGTACATGAGTTTTACGATTGGACAGGTGCCGACATGGGGTGTCCCACATAGGGGTACCACATGGAGTGTCCTACATGAGGTGTCCGACATGGATTGTCCACATTGGGTGTTTCACATGAGGTGTCCCACATGGAGTGCCCACATTTGGTGTCCCACATAGGGTGTCCCACATAGAGGTCCCACATGGGGTGCATACATGGGGTTTCTCACATGGGATGTCCTACAGGGGGTGTCCTACATAGGGTGCCTACATGGGGTGTCCTACAGAGGGTGTCCTACATGGGGTGCCCACATTGGGAGCCCACATGGGGTGCCCACATGGGGTGCCCACATGGGGTGCCTACATGGGGTGCCCACATAGGGTGCCGACATGGATGTCCCACATGGGGTGCCCACATAAGGTGCCCACATGGGGTATCCTACATAGGGTGTCACACATAGGGTGCTCAAAAGGGGTGCCCACATGACGTGCCCACTTGGGGTGCCCACATAGGGTGCCCACATAGGCTGCCAACATAAGGTGCCCACATAGGGTGCCCACATTGGGTATCCCACATGGGGTGTCAAACATAGGTTGTCATACATGAGGTGTCATACATAGGGTGCCCACATGGGGTGTTCTACAGGGGTGCCCACATAGGGTGCCCACATGGGGTGTCTCACATAGAGGTCCCACATGGGGTGCATACATGCGGTTTCTCACATAGGATGTCCTACAGGGGGTGTCCTACATAGGGTGCCTACATGGGGTGTCCCACAGAGGGTGTCCTACATGGGGTGCCCACATTGGGAGCCCACATGGGGTGCCCACATAGGGTGCCTACATAGGGTGCCCACATAGGGTGCCGACATGGGTGTCCCACATGGGGTGCCCACATAAGGTGCCCACATGGGGTATCCTACATAGGGTGTCACACATAGGGTGCTCAAAAGGGGTGCCCACATGACGTGCCCACTTGGGGTGCCCACATGGGGTGCCCACATAGGATTCCAACATAAGGTGCCCACATAGGGTGCCCACATTGGGTATCCCACATGGGGTGTCCAACATAGGATGTCCTACATGAAGTGTCTTACATAGGGTGCTAACATAAGGTGTCTTACATAAGGTGTCCTACATGGGGTGCTCAAATGAGGTGTCCTACATGAGGTGCCCACATTAAGTATTCCACATAGGGTGTCCAACATGGGTTGTCATACATGAGGTGTCATACATGGGGTGCCCACATGAGGTGTTCCCAATCTCAATCGTGCTACACATTTTACACCGCACGTTCGTGCATTTACAATGAAAATGCACAGTCGTACAACACATGCAGCGTCCAACATAGGATGTTACACATAGAGTGTCCCACATGGGGTGTCCCACATGGGGTGCCCACATAGGTTGCCCACATGGGGTATCTCAAACAGTGTGTCCCACATGAGGTGCCCACATGGGGTATCCACATAGGGTGCCCACATGGGGTGTCTCACATAGGGTGTCCCACATGGGGTGCCCACGTGGGGTGTCCCACATATGGTGCCCACATGGGGTGCCCACATGGGGTGCCCACATGGGGTTTCTCACATTAGGTGTCCTACATGGGGTGTCTCACATGAGGTGTCCCACATCCCTATCGTGCCGCACATTTTACAATGCACGTTCGTGCAATTACAATTAAAATGCACAATCTTGCAACACATTGGGCGTCCAACATAGGGTGCCCACATGGGGTGTATCACACAGGGTGTCCCACATGAGGTGCCCACATAGGGTATCCACATAGAGTGCCCACATGGGGTGTCTCACATAGGGTGTCCCACATGGTGTGCCCACGTGGGGTGTCCCACATGGGGTGCCCACATGGGGGGCCCACATGGGGTTTCTCACATTAGGTGTCCTACATGGGGTGTCCCACATGGGGTGTCCCACATCCCAATCGTGCCGCACATTTTACACTGCACGTTCGTGCAATTACAATTAAAATGCACAATCGTGCAACACATGGGGCGTCCAACATAGAGTGCCTACATGAAGTGCCCACATAGGCTTCCAACATAAGGTGTCCACATAGGGTGCCCACATGGGGTGTCTCACATAGGGTCTCACACATAGGGTGCCCACATCGAGTGTCCCACATGAAGTGCCCACATGGGGTGCCCACATGGGGTGTCCCACATAGGGTGTCCTACATGGGGTGCCTACATGAGGTGTCCAAATAGGGTACCCACATGGGGTGTCTCACATAGGGTGTCCCACATAGGGTGCCCACATGGGGTGCCCACAAAACGTGCCCACATGGGGTGCCCACATGTCGTGTCCTTCATGGGGTGCCCACATGGGGTGTCCACTTAGGGTGCTAACATGGGGTGTCTCACAAAGAGTGTCCCACATGGGGTGCCCACATGGGGTGTCCCACATGAGATGCCTAGATGGGTTGTTACACATGGGGTGTCCCACATAGAGTGTCCTACATAGGGTACCCACATAGGGTGCCCACAAAACGTGCCCACATGGAGTGCCCACATAGGCTTCCAACATAAGGTGTCCACATAGGGTGCCCACATGGGGTGTCTCACATAGGGTGTCCCACATGGGGTGCCTACATGGGGTGCCCACATGTCGTGTCCCACATGGGGTGTCCCACATGGAGTGTTCTACATGGAGTGTCTCACATACGGTGCCCACATAAGGTGTCATACATGAGGTGTCCTACATGGGGTGCCAACATGGGGTGTCCCACATGGGTGCCGACATGGGGTGTCCCACATAGGGCTACCACATGGAGTGTCCTACATGAGGTGTCCGACATGGATTGTCCACATTGGGTGTTCCACATGAGGTGTCCCACATGGGGTGCCCACATGGGGTGTCCCACATAGGGTGTCCCACATAGAGGTCCCACATGGGGTGCATACATGGGGTTTCTCACATGGGATGTCCTACAGGGGGTGTCCTACATACGGTGCCTACATGAGGTGTCCCACAGAGGGTGTCCTACATGGGGTGCCCACATTGGGAGCCCACATGGGGTGCCCACATAAGGTGCCCACATGGGGTGCCCACATAGGGTGCCGACATTGGTGTCCCACATGGGGTGTCCACATGGGGTTCCCACATGGGGTGCCCACATGGGGTGCCCACATGGGGTATCCTACATAGGGTGTCACACATAGGGTGCTCACAAGGGGTGCCTACATGACGTGCCCACATAAGTGCCCATATGGATTGCCCACATAGGCTGCCAACATAAGGTGCCCACATAGGGTGCCCACATTTGGTATCCCACATGGGGTGTCCAACATAGGTTGTCATACATGAGGTGTCATACATGGGGTGCCCACATGGGGTGTTCTACAGGGGTGCCCACATAGGGTGCCCACATGGGGTGTCTCACATAGGGTGTCCCACATGAGGTGCCCACATAGGGTATCCACATAGAGTGCCCACATAGGCTGCCAACATAAGGTGTCCACATAGGGTGCCCACATGGGGTGTCTCACATAGGGTGTCCCACATAGGGTGCCCACATGGGGTGTCCCACATGGGGTGCCCACATGGGGTGCCCACATGTCGTGTCCCACATGGGGTGTCCCACATGGAGTGTTCTACATGGAGTGTCTCACATACGGTGCCCACATAAGGTGTCATACATGAGGTGTCCTACATGGGGTGCCAACATGGGGTGTCCCACATGGGTGCCGACATGGGGTGTCCCACATAGGGGTACCACATGGAGTGTCCTACATGAGGTGTCCGACATGGATTGTCCACATTGGGTGTTCCACATGAGGTGTCCTACATAGGGTGCCCACATGGGGTGTCCCACATAGGGTGTCCCACATAGAGGTCCCACATGGGGTGCATACATGGGGTTTCTTACATGGGATGTCCTACAAAGGGTGTCCTACATACGGTGCCGACATGGGGTGTCCCACAGAGGGTGTCCTACATGGGGTGCCCACATTGGGAGCCCACATGGGGTGCCCACATAGGGTGCCCACATGGGGAGCCCACATAGGGTGCCGACATGGGTGTCCCACATGGGGTGCCCACATGGGGTGCCCACATGGGGTGCCCACATGGGGTATCCTACATAGGGTGTCACACATAGGGTGCTCACAAGGGGTGCCTACATGACGTGCCCACATAAGTGCCCATATGGATTGCCCACATAGGCTGCCAACATAAGGTGCCCACATAGGGTGCCCACATTGGGTATCTCACATGGGGTGTCCAACATAGGTTGTCATACATGAGGTGTCATACATGGGGTGCCCACATGGGGTGTTCTACAGGGGTGCCCACATAGGGTGCCCACATGGGGTGTCTCACATAGGGTGTCCTACATTGGCTGCCCACATGGGGTGTCAACATAGGGTACCCACATGAGGTGTCTCACATAGGGTGTCCCACATGGGGTGCCCACATGGAGTTTCTAACATTAGGTGTCCTACATGGGGTGTCCTACATCGAGTGTCCCACTTTCCAATCGTGCCGCACATTTTACACTGCACGTTCGTGCAATTACAATTAAAATGCACAATCTTGCAACACATGGGGCGTTCAACATAGGGTGCCCACATGGAGTGCCCTCATAGGGTGCCAACATGGGGTGCCCACATGGGGAGCCCAAATTGGGTATCCCACATGGGGTGTCCAACATAGGTTGTCATACATGAGGTGTCATACATGGGGTGCCCACATTGGGTGTTCAACAGGGGTGCCCACATAGGGTGCCCACATGGGGTGTCTCACATAGGGTGTCCCACATGGGGTGCCTACATCGGGTGTCCACATAGGGTACCCACATGGGGTGTCTCACATAGGGTGTCCCACATGGGGTGCCCACATGGGGTGTCCCACATGAGATGCCTACATGGGTTGTCCCACATGGGTTGTCCCACATAGAGTGTCCCACATAGGGTACCCACATGGGGTGCCCACAAAACGTGCCCACATGGGGTGCCCACATGTCGTGTCCTACATGATGTGCCCACATGGGGTGTCCACTTAGGGTGCTAACATGGGGTGTCCCACATGGGGTGCCGACATGAGGTGTCTCACATAGGGGTCCCACATGGAGTGTCCCACATGGAGTGTCTGACATGGGGTGTCCACATGGGGTGTTCCACATGAGGTGTCCCACATAGGGTGTCCTACATGAAGTGTCTTACATAGGGTGCTAACATGAGGTGTCTTACATAAGGTGTCCTACATGGGGTGCTCAAATAAGGTGTCCTACATGAGGTGCCCAAATTAGGTATCCCACATAGGGTGACCAACATGGGTTGTCATACATGAGGTGTCATACATGGGGTGCCCACATGAGGTGTTCCACATCTCAATCGTGCTACACATTTTACACCGCACGTTCGTGCAATTACAATGAAAATGCACAGTCGTACAACACATGCAGCGTCCAACATAAGATGTTACACATAGAGTGTCTCATATGGGGTGCCCACATGTCGTGTCCCACATGGGGTGTCCCACATGGAGTGTTCTACATGGAGTGTCTCACATACGGTGCCCACATAAGGTGTCATACATGAGGTGTCCCACATGGGGTGCCCACATAGGGTGTCCTACATGGGGTGCCCACATGGGGTGTCCACATAGGGTGCCCACATGGGATGTCTCAAACAGGGTGTCCCACATGAGGTGCCCACATAGGTGTCCACATAGGGTGCCCAAATGGGGTGTCTCACATAGGGTGTCCCACATGGGATGCCCACATGGGGTTTCTCACATTAGGTGTCCTACATGGGGTGTCCTACATGGGGTGTCGCACATCCCAATCGTGCCGCACATTTTACACTGCACATTCGTGCAATTACAATTAAAATGCACAATCGTGCAACACATGGGGCGTCCAACATAGGGTGCCCACATGGAGTGCCTACATAGGCTGCCAACATAAGGTGCCCACATGGGGTGCCCACATTGGGTATCCCACATGGGGTGTCCAACATAGGTTGTCATACATGAGGTGTCATACATGGGGTGCCCACATGAGGTGTTCTACAGGGGTGCCCACATAGGGTGCCCACATGGGGTGTCTCACATAGAGTGTCCCACATTAAGTGCCCACATGGGGTGTCAACATAGGGTACCCACATGGGGTGTCTCACATAGGGTGTCCCACATGGGGTGCCCACATGGGGTGTCCCACATGGGGTGCCCACATGGGGTTTCCCACATTAGGTGTCCTACATGGGCTGTCCTACATCGGGTGTCCCACTTCCTAATCATGCCGCACATTTTACACTGCACGTTCGTGCAATTACAAATAAAATGCACAATCGTGCAACACATGTCGTGTCCCACATAGGGTGTCCCACATGGGGTGTCCTACATGAGGTGTCTGACATGGATTGTCCACATTGGGTGTTCCACATGAGGTGTCCCACATGGGGTGTCCCACATATGTGGGACACCTTATGTAGGCATCCCATGTGGGCATCCCATGTGGGCACCCCATGTAGGACACCACATGTTGAAAGCCTCATGTGTTGCACGATTGTGCATTTTCATCGTAATTGCACGAATGTGCAGTGTAAGATGTGTGGCAAGATTAGGATGTGGGACACCCCATGTCCCACATGGGATGCCCACATTGGGTGTCCCACATGGGGTATCCCACATAAAGTGTCACACATAGGGTGCTCACAAGGGGTGCCCACATGACGTGCCCACATGGGGTGCCCATATGGGGTGCCCACATGTCTTGTCCCACATGGAGTGTCCCACATGGGGTGTTTTACATGGAGTGTTTTACATGGAGTGCTCACATGGGGTGTCCCACATGAGGTGTCCTACACGGGGTGCCAACATGGGGTGTACTACATGGGTGCCGACATGGGGTGTCCCACATAGGGGTCCTACATGGAGTGTCCCACATGGGGTGTCCTACATGGGGTGCCCACATGGGAAGCCCACATGGGGTGCCCACATGGGGTGCCTACATGAGGTGCTCACATGGGGTGCCCACATGGGGTGCCCACATGGGGTGCCTACATGAGGTGCCCACATGGGGTGCCCACATGGGGTGCCCACATGGGGTATCGTACATGGGGTGTCCTAGATGGGTTGTCCCACATGCGGTGTCCCACATGGGGTGCCCACATGGGGTATCCTACATGGTGTGTCCCACATGGGGTGTCCTACATGGGGTATTCCACATGGGGGTTCCCACATGGGTTGTCCCACATGCGGTGTCCCACATGGGGTGCCCACATGGGGTATCGTACATGGGGTGTCCCACATGGGTTGACGGACGTTACAGACGGACAGGAAAGACGGAAAGGACAGACAGACAGGACAGACGGGCAGGACAGACGGACAGGACGGACGGACGGACAAGACAGACGGACAGGACAGACAGACAGTACAGACTGACAGGACAGACAGACAGTACAGACTGACAGGACAGACGGACAAGACAGACCGACAGGACAGATGGACAGGTCGGACAGGACAGACCGACAGGACAGACGGACAGGACAGACAGACACAACAGACAGACACGACAGACTGACAGGACAGACGGATTGGACAGACGGACAGGACTGACGGACAAGACATTAGTCATAAAGCGAATTTATTCGTAATTCTGCTATTTGTCGGTAATAAATTTTGTTTGATACGTGAATATTTTATTTTTGCAGTTTTAAATATTTAACAATATTTTTTGCCTTAGAAATGTAGCTATTTTGATAATTTTTTTTAAATGTACATATATTTTGACACAAATGTCAGATTGCAGTAAAATAAAGTGTTCATTATTAGGTATATTTCAGCCTTTGATTTAGGCTTTCATTTGTTACACTGGGTACAGTGTGTGAATATTTACAGCAATTTGAACTGCTCGCCCTTTTTTTGGACACGCGAAAATTACAAAACATTTTAAATTAAGTCGCAAAGGAAGAAAGGTGGTGTTGGAGTCGCGTGAAATGCAAACTTTGGTGAGCAATAAACTATGTTAGCTCTAAAAATATATTTGTGATCTTTGTGAATTTAAATTCATTTTGGAGCTAAAACCTGGACTAAAACTACCTCTATACCTTTTGCATTACCTTGGACTAAGTACTGAAGAAATAATGACATAGCTTGGATAAATACACACACTCAGAACCAGCACACCTTCGAGGCAACCATGGAACCTGAAATTGCAAATTTGGCTTTTGATGACGGACGAAAATAACTTGGAATGCTTTCCTCTCTAACCATTAGGATTTTAAAGCCTAACCTTAGGCAACAACAGAACCTGCAAACATTTTCTGGAACTGACGCACAACTTGGACTATCTATTAGGACATCTAACAACATTTGCATGATTTTTGCAAAATCTAGATGTAAAATTCAAGAATTAAAAGTTATTAGAAACTAAGGACTCTCAGGATACCAAAAGAAGGTTTAAACAGTTCACAATTTAGAGTTAAAAAGCATTTTTAATACACTAAAAAACAAAATGAAGAACATATCAAGCATTTAAAAAACTCGATTTCTTTGTTTAAGAGCCACTCCATCCTTGAATGGGATACGCAACTTCTTTTGGAGAGCCGGGTCCATCTAACACTAAACCTAAAGCTAATTAACTACCTGCCGAGTTGATGTGGGACGAGCCAAAGGATTGTTTTAAAACATTTCTGTCCTAAAAAACCCACACTTTATGCTCTGACTTGTTTGAGTCCGGGTTTTGTTCAGCAACTTTACTGGGGCAATCAAAATGTCGATCAACGACATTATTTTTTGAAAGTAGGTTAAGCAGTATCTAAACTATGGCAGGAAAACATTAATTGACGTTTATTTAAATAAGCAAGCTTGTTCACTACATCACTTAAGCAAGCTCACGAGTAGCAGCTTTAGATCTCTCTTAGCTTCTTAGTGCTCAATCTTTTTCTAGACCACACTTGACGTTGCCAGACTTAACTACTACTTACACAGAAAACATCAGCTTGTACAAGGTGCCTAATCAAGTACAACAAAGTACATTGAAACGTTGCAGCACATACTGAAATTCATGGCAGCAGGGCAGTTTCAGCTCTGAACTCACCAGCAGTCAAACTAGTGTTTATAATCGATTGGCAAGAACTATTTTCTGGTATTCCACCTTTGCAACTTTCTTAATGGAATTAACAGACGGCAACTTAGGAGTATCTGTCGAATCTAGCAGTGATGCTGACGATAAAGGCAATGCCAACAACAACTACTAAACTCAGTATATTTAGATGTGGGCTCACTGATTTTTGTATAATAAACAAAATACGTTCAAGAATTTGGAAGCCATCTAGCGCTCATGGGGATAACTACTTTTTCTCTTGGAGCTCTAATTTTTTCAAATAAGTTTTCTTAAGTTTCAACTTCCAACTAGTTAATGTAACCATTTTCATCTAGTTTTAACACTGTTGAACTTAAAAGTGTGAGTGGTAGTGGAATTCAATCGAAGTTGACTCATAAATTGACACTCTAGGCTATTATATGGAATTAAAGTTATACCACGCTGAAGGATAGAAATTCTTATGGAATATACATACTAAATCTATGAGGATAAGATTGCTCAACAACCAACTGACTGGTTCATTCATTATCTCAAAAAGCTCAGTTCTTTTTTTTCATAAATACGTAGGCCGAAGGCCCACACTCCTATATATTGATCAAAAGGTGTTAAGATACTAGCCAAACATTTATTCTGGTAGGAACCGTTGATCAAAAGTACTTAACAGAAATAAAGGACGGACTAAAACAGCAAATCTACATTTTAAAGAGACAATGGAAGGACAAGGAAAAATACCTATCCCGGCGGGACAAGAGCATTTTGCCGCATATATGAACCAGCAACTAACACTCCTAGGTCAGCAAATTGCCGGTCAAGTCAATGCCAACTCGGCAGCACAGATGGAAAATTTCATGCGTGACATTAATTCAAAATTCTTAAATCTCGATAGCAATGTAAACTCAAAGTTGGGGACGCTAGAAACCAAAATAAATAACAACTTCTCAAGACAAGAATCAGAACTTGGAGGTATCAAGATGCAGCTAGCCGAGATGACAAAAAGGATGGAAGGTGCTGAAAAGAAACTTAATTTTGTCGAAACGGCAAATAAAAGGAAAGAAATCATAATAACTGGCCTCCCAGTGACCCAGTCGGCAGCAGAAGACGCAAAACTAGTTCTGGATGGCAAACTCCAACTTACGAACATTATTAATTAAATTAAATTATTAAATTAAATTATCAATGCCAAAAGAGTCAACAGTACAAACCAATCTAAACCACCTCTATTATTTGTGCAGCTAGCTGATAGGTTGGAAGTCATTTCAGTGCTGAAAAGTAAATCTAAATTAAAAGATACGCTTCCTGATGTTCGAATCCAGCCGTGCCGCAGCAAAAAGGAGCAAGAAATTCATAAGCATCTACATGAGCAATATTGGATCAAAAAACAGGACCCTTCAGTAACTAGAGCGAAGATTGTTGGAAACAACACCTTTGAAGCTGACGGTGTTCGTTATACGAGTGATGGTACAACACTAACTAGAGTACAATGACAGGCATCGCCTACACACAATCCACAAACGGTAACAGTACTTCTAAAAATAACGTACTAGAATGTCCACGGATTAAAAAATTTAACAGATCTAGATAAAGATGATTGCAGTGAAATTATTAAATATGATGTGATTTGTATTTGTGAAACATCGTTAGAAGCGGATAAACTAGTTTCAGGGTGTAACTTTCAAAATTATGAATCTGTACATTTATCAGCTAGCAGAATTAATACTGAGGGTAGAGCAACAAATAGGATTGGAATTTTAGTGAATAAAAACAGCTTTGAAATTCAATCTACGTTGTATGCAAAAAATAACATAATATTAATTGTAATAAAAGATCTCAAATCACATGAACTATTTATAATTGGAAATGTATATATAAATGTAAATATGTTTCCTGCTACCCAGATTTTTACAGAGCTTACGGAAGCAGTGGAGTCCGTCCCTCATAGCTTGCGAAACAAATTAATTATTGGAGGCAATTTTAATGTCAGAATTGGCACGGAACGTTCTATTGATGAAGAACTGGTAGAGACAAGTAATTTAACTCCCTCTCGTACTTCAAGCGATGAGGAAGCGAACCCCACTGCTCCGTTATTTCTAGAGTTTGCGGAAAAATGCTCTCTGGCAATATTAAATGGCAGAGTACTTCCCGATATCCCTGCAAACTACACATATATTGGAAGTGTTGGAAGGTCAGTCATTGATTTCTGCTTAGTACATTATAATCTAATTAACAGTGTTCAAACTTTCAAATGTCTAGATATAAACTCGTCAGACCATGTCCCTATTGCTGTCAATATAAATGTTTCTAGAGTTTAATACGCACCTCAGAAGGCATCTCTTGCAAAAATGAAAATTAAACTAAAAGAAAATGAAATAACGCCATTTAAGCTAGCTTTGAGCAATAGAAATATTAATTTTTCTAATGATGTAAATGATGTTAACAGAATGAGCGATGTCCTAACTAATCAAATGTTTACAACAGCTAGGAATCTTAACTTTGTTGCTCATAGGATACCAAAATTTAATGTAAAAAATAAACCATGGTTTAATGCAAACTGTAAATCAGCAAAAAATATATGCAACTATGTAGATCAAATTGTAAAAAACTAGATTTAAAGTTTGGCACGTACGAAAAGTTTGGAGACGCAAAAAGAAATTTCAAAAAGCTATGTAATCTATCTAAATCCCAATACTATGTAGAAATTAGAGACCGGCTTGCTAAAGTTAAAGACAGCAGTGATTTTTGGAGTACAGTTAAGTTATTAAAAAACAAATCAAATAATAATGGCAATAATGTATTTATAGAACAATGGGAAATTTTTTATAGCAGTGTTATGCCACCTAGGTACTCTGATAATATACAGTTCTTTGGAGTAGGTGATGAATTAATGGATAAGGACCTAAATATGAGTGAACTAGTTCTGGCAATCAGACAATCAAAGATGAATAAATCTCCAGGCCTAGATGGTATATCAAATGAATCACTTAAAGGACTGCCACATTACTGAAAAATTCAACTACTAAATCTGCTTAACAAAGTCTTAACCGAAGAACAGTGCCCTGCTAGCTGGTCGGAAATTAAAATTGTTGCGCTATTCAAAAAAGGGGACAGAAGCAATCCGGCAAATTACAGAGGAATAGCACTGCTGAGTTGTGTATTGAAGATTTTCACACGAATATTGTTAACGCGTCTTACAAAGTGGTCATCAACTAACAAAATACTTCCTGAATCACAAGCGGGATTTCGTAAAAATCGGTTTTGTATGGACCAAGTGTTTTCGCTGGCAGGAATTGTGCACAACCATATACGAGTGTCAGGCAGAAAGGTGTACGCTCTATTTGTGGACTATAGGCGTGCGTTTGATTCTGCTAGTCATTCCCTCCTGTGGTCAAAGCTCTTCAACCTTAGTCTCAGTGCAAAAATAATAAGAATTTTAAAACACTTGTATGATAACGCTGTAATAAAAGTCAGAACCGATCTTGGCCACACATCATCAATAGAGGTCACGGAGGGAGTGCTACAAGGTGAACTCTTGTCTCCCTTATTGTTTTCAATCTTTATCTCTGACATGGACGAGTACTTTGTGGCAAATGGTTTAGAGGGGTTAAGTGTAAACCAAAAAGTTGCAATATTTATGCTCATGTATGCTGATGACACAGTAATTCTAGCCTATTCGGAAGAAGACCTTGAAAAGAAATTAGAAACACTTGAAAATTACTGTAGAAAGAACCAACTAGCTGTGAATGTTGACAAAACAAAAATAATGATCTTTGCTAAAGGTACAAACATAAAAGTGAACTCATCCTTTGAATACGAAGGCAAAACATTGGAAATTAATAAAGAATACATTTACCTAGGAGTATTATTTAACTCGTCGGGTGTTTTCAGCAATGCGGCAAAGAATTTTACTAGTAAAGCATTAAGAGCAAATGGTTGCCTTTGGGATATTATAAGCAGAAGTAAATCTGACTCATGGAGCTCAAAAATCAAGTTGTTCAAATCCGTATCAATGGCAACTTTACTTTATAGCAGTGAAATATGGGGACTAAGATATGGTGACCAACTAGAGCCCGTCCAAACCCGCTTCATTAAATCGCTATTGGCTCTACCAAGAAATACTCCAGACTACCTTGTCAGGCTGGAAGCTGGAAGATGTAAAATAGAAGTTACCGTCCTGAGACAAGCGCTGTTGTACGTAAGGAAAATACTCATGATGGAAGATTCAAGAATACCAAAAATGGTGTACGAAAGGCTCAAGTATCTAGATAATACAAATAACTCAGCAGATGCAACGTATAACTGGGTGACTCAAGTGAAACATAAACTTATCTCGCTGGGGTTTGAAGAATTCTGGCAAAATGTTACAATCGACAAAATTGATCTGGAACTGGAAAATATCATCGAAAAAGCTGCTCAGTACTCGTATAAACAAGATGTGGAACGAGCCATTAACTCAAGTTATAATCCAAACTATATGTCACATGCAGGGTCGAGTTTAATAGCCAGCTACCTAACAAAACGGGTCGCAATAGGCAAAACTAGAATCATGGCTCAACTCCGACTTGCTGAAATAATTAATGTTGCTATTAGGATTAAAAAGGATAAAATTAGTTTACAAACCATAAACATATGTAAAGTCTGCAATTTCAATGTGCCGGATACTCTGTCTGATTTTCTCATTGCGTGTCCAACTTTTGCTGCGGATAGGGAAAAATACCTTAAGGAATATGTGACTAGTTATAGAGATGCAGGCATAAAACTTAACCACTTACTATTAGGAGATGATGAATTGGTGTTACATAATATTTTTAATTTTGTGAATGCAACATTTAAAAAGAAGCTGTTATCCCTAAGCTAAGATGGTAAAATTTCAAACTGTAAAATTATGAATGTAATCTATATAATCTGATTTGTGTGTGGGCTTAGGCCCGAAAATGCAATAAATCTATACTACTACTACTACTACGTTCAAGAATTTGTTTTTATGTTTAGTATTAAATATTCATGCGAGTAAGTTTTTAGTTTAATTTTAAAGACTTTAAATTTCTAGAAGTTTTGAACTTTCAAACGATTTTAAAGTTATACTTGGAATTGCTGTCAATATTATTCTAAATAATTTTGTTTTACACTTAAATTTAGACTATAATAACGATAATATTTGTTAAACATATTAAAATTCACTCTTTTGCGTTTTACTATAAAAACATTCTAAATTAAAACCTGCGTTAAATAGTTGTTATTATTTTAAAATGCGCAAAAAAAATTAAACTACAACTTTACATTTTAAGTGTTTGTAGGTACTATATTTTGTGAGTTATGGTCAGTTATAATTTCAAAATAGCTAGACACATTTAATAAGCACGTGTTCACAGTTGGGCAGGCTACATGGATTGGGCAAGCAAACGTTTTAGAAGTACATATTATTGATTGCGGCAGCACATGATAATTTTCAGAGACTCCAGACAAGTTGAGGCAGCGAGTGAACCCAGTTTATCCACCATCATTATAGCATTAGATAAAATATAAATGTTTAAGGTCATAGTTTCTATTGCGGCAGCACATAGGAATTTTTAAAGACTCCAGACAAGTTAGAGCAGCAGGTGTACACAGTTAGGCAGGTCACATCATATTATCAGACATCTAAACGTTTTAAAGTTCATAGTATCCTTCATGGCAGCACATGGGAATAATTAAAGACTCTAGACACATTTAGGCAGCAAATTTACACAGTCGAGCAGGCCACATAATCAGAAGATTAGATCATCATCAGAAGACATATAAACGTTTAAAAAGTTTCCATTGCAGCAGCAAAAAAGGAGTTTCCAGAGACTCCAGATACAATTAGGCAGCAAGTGTACACAGGAAGTTTAGAAGACAACATCGCCAACATCTGGTTCCAATAATCCAATTTCAGTCCTTGATTTTTTGCATTTTTTTCCCTCAAGTCAATGGCAGTCCATGCCAAAAGTTCTAAAAACGTGATCCAAAATCTATCGCTGGAGTACGCAGTGAGGTTCAGCTCAAGTCCGCATCGTGGTTCTAAACCAGAGGAGAAATCCATCATGAGAGAGAGAGAGATCATGAGTTTAAATCTTATGTTCCACCCATCTATCAATCCAGGCAGCCTAGGCAGGCAGGCAGCAAGGGAGACAAGAGAGTAGGTATAGTTGAACGGAGTAGCAGAGGAAAGAGTGAACGAAAAACACTGATAATAGGAACTTTGTTGAATAGACGGCGTACACTACACACAGCGTTGTCCATATCTACAACGCACCCTTGTTTCGTTCTCGTCCTCGCTCGCTAAGCCTTACTTACCATTTCTTCCGTTGCCACAACACACAGAGCACACTAGGCCTTGCGATACTACACAACCGCACTGCGGCCCATTTAATTTTTAGTTTTTATGCAGTTTTCTGTTTTCGTCTTTTTCTCTTACTTACACGCTGAATATACGATGAATGTGAAACGCTTTAATTTTTGATCGCTTCCCCATCATACTAAAATTCCCATCAGCATTATACGATCCTCATCTCTTCCCATGCTATAGCCCACATTTCCCCTGCCCCACCGGGTACTACCTTCCCATCACCCCCCGAAACTCTCAAACCATACTATTCCTATCTACTTATGAGCATTACCACAATAGAGTTCTACTCTTTTATTGAAGGCTAATTACAAGTAATATTTAAAAAATTTAGACTATAATGCAAAAGCGAAACGCGTGTTTAAGTGTAGCTCTTTCCAAACCGGTATTTACTTAAACTAAAAAAGATCTATCGAAACTAATTCATTCGTCACAAAAATATATGTAGTTCTCAGCGGTATTTTAAAGGATGTTATTAGCAAAATGCTATATGGCTAATTGAGAATGTAGAATCTTTTACGTCAAACATACCTGACGTCCTCTGTGTAAATAAGGGGATAGGGTTTGGCTATTCCTGATTTGATTTCAAGATGTAGGTATGAGGTTGGTAGTAGTGCTATGGTCAATTTCGGGGTAAGTGGAGTAGATGGGATTATAGAGAAAACCAGGGTAAGGGAAGAGCCTGATGGTTGGAGGAAAGAGATCGGGTTTGTGCGTTTGGGGTGAGATTTGAGAAAGTTGAGACCGGATTCAATAGACTTAAGACCGGGTTAGAGAAGCTGGAGACCAGGTATTATAGACTTAAGACCGAGTTAAAAAGGGTTAAAACCAGGTCAAATAGAGTTGAGACTGGGTTCCAGTGATAGGACCAGGCTTGAGGCTTGACACCAGCGCAGACAGTAAACTGGGTTGTAGGATGCAAAGACAATAGACCAAGTTGGTTGAAGCAAAAACCGTAAAAAGGGGTGTGATGGTTGGCAAGACCGTAGACAAAGTCAGTTGCAGCGAAGACAGGAAAACAGTTCTGGCGACCAAAAACCATAAACCCAGTCGGTTGAAGCAACGACCGGAAAACGGGTCTGAGAATGCAAGTCCACAGACCAGGTCAGTTGAGGCAAAGACTAAGACTAAGGTCTGGACTAGAGATGCGGTAACCGGTATGCCGGGTCCAATGTGATGATAGGACAAGAAAGCAGAATCCACTTGATGCCGCTAGACCAGCTCTAAGATGATCTGGTACGACGACGCGGTATTAGCTAAGCCGGGTCAAATTAAATATGCATAAAACAGCATAACAGCATAAAACCAATTAAATATGCATATGTATGCATAATAAAGTGAATACGCACTAGAGATGAATTTGTGTGGTCACGAATAGAATCTGAGACTTGAAACGGGGACGCAACTGCGCAAGTACCTGATTCTTGTTGAGCCTAGAGTAAACCCAACCACAGTCTATTTGTGTGTCGTAAGATGGAGTCTTAAAGGTTATTTCTAGTGTAAATTGGTGTCTAAACATCCACATCTGAAGTATAGCTTGGATCAACTCAGCAAGACCCCTATTTTGTGCTTGGGGGGGATTGAGAGCTGTAGTGAAGCTGTAAAGATTGGTAATTACCTAAAGTCATCATGTAAAGACCCAAGAATGCAACATGTGTCATAGTAAATTCGTTAGACATCAGTCAAAGACCTTATGCTGTAACTTCAAGCAGAACTTTCATTCATTATTTGTGTTTCAGGACTACCTATCAAAAATGTATAACTGTAACAAGGATTTATGGTACTGTTTAAATTGTAAGAATATGTTAGTTGTAATTAATTGTTTGAGGTGTAATAATGACGTTGTCCTCAGCAATCAAGGTGATACTAGTAACTAGTACTGCATGAACTGTATCATTCTGAATCGTGCTTTGCATAATACTACGGATACTGATAGTACTACTAGATTAAACTTCACACTATTGACTCAACACTAGATACCAAAGGCTTTAAATTTGCTCACTTCAACTTAAATGGTATTATTATTTATAAAATTAAAGATATACATAACCTCTTAGAATCCTTCAAGCTTGATATTTTATGCAATACTGAAAGTAAACTGCAACCATCTGTGCCGTTAGGATCCAATGTGGTAAAAGCGTACAACTACCTTCGTTAAGACAAGGAACACAGACGTGGTGGTGGCACTGTTATTTATTTGAAAAACGACCAGAAGTTTATAGAATATTTTATAGAAATACCTAATATCTAAAATAAGTTGCCTCAAAATTTCCAGAGCATTTGCTGTACCTTTCACAATAATTTCTGTTTACAAACCCTCAAAATTGAAAGTTCAAGTGGAAATTCAGGGTGACAGAATAGTTATGAAAGATTTTAATATAAACTTGAATGACAACTTCACTGACACACTTGATGTTGTGAATATTGCAAGTAGCTATGGCTTGTTTTAGCTTATTACGGACGAAACTAGGGTGACTGATAAGGCAAATACACTTATATAACATTTCTATGTTAGTTATATGAATGCACTCTAATCGAGGTGCATAGGCTTGGCTGTTCTGACCATGATCTAGTGTTTGTAGTTACTAAAACTAGTAAGTCTGGAATGTATAGTAATAATCTGATTAGAACTCGAGACTACAAACGAGCGAACTTGGATAAAATTACCACTAACCTCAGAAACATAGCATGAAAAGCACTGAAATGCCTAGGTAATGCTGACGACATCCTCAGCTCATTTTACCTGAGTGTAAATTGTGTATTTAATGTACACACACCTGAAGTTAATCGCAGAACTAAAAATAAAACTTCTGAATTCCTCTTAGGCGATATCAAACGCGTAATGCACAGAAAGGATCACTTCAAAACATTAAGTAAAATACACTCATGCCAGAGACTTGGAGTTGATAAAATGGTATACGTTACTTTCTTTCTAACGATATAAGCCAGTCAAAAATTAGTCATTTCAAAAACAAACTAAATTATGTACGTGCATCATAAAGCACTCAGGAAACAGTGAATTCCCTGACTGGTAAAAATAAAAGCACAAAACAGATAACTGAACTAAGGCTTGGAAAAGAGGTAATATGCACTCAGAGCAAAATCGCACAAAACCTAGCTAATGCATTTGTAGTGCATAGTGCACTATTAAACGATCCAGATGTGTTCTATAATACTATTGTCATTATTGTTAACGATGTCATTCCATTCACTACCACGGAAGTCATTCGTTCATTTAGAAAAAAAAGGCAACAAACTTAGGCTCTACGCAAGATCAGAGCTACATTGTAGTTAGTAATTGTATTAATACATTAGCTGTCCCACTTGGAATCATGTACACTCAGTTTCTAATACTTGCTGGTTTTACAGCTGCATTCAAATACGCAACTGTAATTCCAGTATATAAAGGAAAAAAATTAGATCCTAACCTGTACAGGCCAATATCTTAACTATTATTACAGAATAAATTATTAAAAAAGATGAATCAGCAAACGATGTTAGACAAATTTTAGTCGGCGGGATTGCTGAATGATAACTAATGTGGGTTTAGATCCTGACGTTGCTGCCTGTTGCCAGTGATACAGTTTACATTATATGTGTTTAATTCTATTAATTCTCGTTGTGTTTGCTACCTAGCATTATTTATACATTTAATCAAGGCTTTTTACTCTGTATACCATACTTTTTTGTTAAAAAAGCTAAGAGATAAATTTGGATTTGATAGACACACTTTTAAGCAGTTACACATAAGGGTATTTTCATGAAATATTGGCCATAAGAGGGGGATTAAAAAATTTTGAAAGTATTTCAAAACTCATTAAATTATTTTTTATATAAACTAAGGTATAGCAACGGATACAGTGATGAAGTTGTTTTTAATTTGCCTAAGTATGTATAGAGCCATAACGTTTTACTCAAATATTCGAACAAAGCGTGTTTAGGCAATCATACACTTTTTAGTTTAAAAGTTTCACGCCAATTTTCAGAACTCTTTAAAGTTTTAAACACCTTTATACACAACAAAACGAGCTGAAGTTTTTAAAGTGGCGGCTTAGCACTGTTAGCCTCGCCCACGCAGGTAGTTATTGGCCCGCCAGAAAAAAATCTAGATTTGCCGCTGTTTGACAGGTATTTTTTTATATGTTAGGTGACTGCGCTTCACGTAAAAATATTGTATTTTCAACAAAAGTTTGATACATTTCAACGCATATTTTGTTTAGAAAGTTGGTTATTACTTGCATTTCTGATTCAACATGCCTAATTATCAATATATAATCCTAATTATAAACGACATAATTTCTTCTATCGTGTTTTGAAAATGGCAATGTGCCTGTTTCTTAAAAGTCAAAACAACAAATCTGAAATAGTTACGTTTTTTGTATATTTGTGTTTCAAGTCTAAAATTTCAATTTTTTATGGTAATGCTTTTTAATTTACTTTAAAAGCCTTTAGTAAAATTGTTAAAAATTGTATTTGTACTTGTTTTATATTTATAATTTGATTCATGTGTGTTTTTTGTAGCATATGCACCAATAGATGTTTCTTCAATTCGGGTTTCAATTGTATTTTTAATGTTAGCATTTGAGAGTACGGAATAACGGCTATTAGAGAATTTTGCTTAAGACGTTCGTTTATCACTTGAAAAATTTGCGAAAGCAATTGCATATACATTTTTTCATAATTGAATTCGTTTTTATCGCAGTACTCCTATGTTCCAAAAATTAATTTGAAAGTTTTATGGACGTCTTCTGGTTTTTAAGATCAAAATATCCCAGTTCAAACTAATACGGTCAAGTGCTGGCCAGAATTTCTCGAATCTTTTACTTAACAAGAATTTTTGAACTGTCCAAATCAGACAAAAAATTAGGAAAATGATTGACGGCTTTAGCTTATTATGAATATTACGTAATAAAATTTTAACTATCAGATGAAAACAACTTTTTGAAATTAAAGTACTTATATAAGTACTTAGATCTAAAGCAGGCCCACTAAATGGTAGTAACACTTAAAATTTGCTTCAATCAAATCAGAAATTCCTCCTTAATTTACAAACCAACAACAAAAGTCGAGTTTCCCTCACCTGCAATTATCATCGATGCCCAAATCAGGACAGTCTTCCCTAAATCAGGACGTCTGGCATCCCTAGTAATAGTATTGACTTACATTTGAATTTTAGGGAACACAGTATCTATGTTAAGAAAAGAGTCCCTACCGCTATTTGTGTAATGCATAACATTAAAAAATACCTAACGTTTAAGGTTTGCTGTACTATGGTCAATGCTCATGTGTTATCCTTAATTGGCTACTGTTTGCCTATATAGGCCGTTTAGACTGATATGTACTACGTCAATACGCAAAACATAATTACCAGGAGTATTGTTATATTCTCTTAAATTCCATTTGGGACAAAAAACGTAATGAAAATAAGGTTAAAATTTATGACTCTGTCATGAATCTGAACATGTCATAAATATACCTTTATAGTATAAAGATATTCAGGAATCGTCTATAATGACGTCCTTTGCTTTTTATAGTTTTGAGTATACCCCCCAAGAAACATTTAGGATCGTTTTTGCCTCATTATCGCCGGCACCATCGGATTTGTATCGGCGCCGGCAAAGTGAAGTACCCTGTAAGTTCGCGGACAGCGGTAAACGAGCGGATTCTGACTGTCAGGGTCGGAAAAGCGTCGGCACTTTTGCCTTAGCTTTGCCGATACCAATCCGATGCAAGCCTGAAACGTAGTTCTCTGGATGTCAAATGTTCATGGTTTGCCGACCTAGTGCCGCATAATAATAATAATAATATCGCGGGCAGAATCCAGTTGATTTAGGACTATAGTCTTTTGCTTTACCGGTTGTCACTACAGTAAAAACTGTTATCACTCTGAGACACTTAAATCAGACGGATGTTTCCCGAAATTTCATTCCTTGAATTCGTCAAGTTTATTCTTAAAAGTGTTTACACCACAAGTATTCACTTTGGCATTTTTTACTTCACTTGGGAGCTTGTTCCACTCGCTCACAACCCTGTTCGTGAAAAAGTGATGTCTGGCACTAGATGTTTTTTTACTTTTTAAAAACGGAGCATGTCGGCTTTCCGTATTAATGTCAAAAAAGAAGCAGGGTCTATATCATACTTTCTATGAATTATCTTGAAAGTCTCTATAAGATCTCCTCGTTTTCGTCTGTCACTTACAAGGGAATGGTTTCACATGGAACTCGTCGATTTCATAGAGTTATGTCTACAAAAATCAGGCTACTTTTGAATAGTGGGGATCCAAAGTAACTCAACTGCATTTTGCGTTGTTCGGTCACAATAGCCCGCCAAAGTTTAAAAAATTAAAATTTTAATATTTTGCCGCCCTAGTACTTTAACAGTTCTTGTCCGATTTTGATGAAATTTTGTTTTTTCTGATCGTAAGGGCTTTTTCTGAAAAGTTGTTTCAGGATTTTTCAAAATTCAAAATTTTTCATTTTTTCGAAAAAATTTAGAGAAAAAATTACTTTTGAGGCCTCATTTTATGGACCAATTTTTACGGACAAGAACTGTAAAAGTACCAGGGCGGCAAAATATTAAAATTTGAATTTTTTTAAACTTTGGCGGGCTATTGTGACCGAACAACGCAAAATGCGGTCGAGTTACTTTGGATCCCCACTATTCAAAAGTAGCCTGATTTTTGTAGACATAACTCTTTAAAATCGACGAGTTATTAATGCATACCCCAAGGTCCCTTTCGCAGGCAGAGCTTTCAAGCGGCTGGCTGTAACATGAGTATATAGGGTGTTCGGACCTAAATTTTCTAAAATGGACAACATGTGTCTTTAAGGTATTGATTTCGCTCTTCGCACCATGCTTTGAGGTTGTTCAGATCGCGTTGTAACTGGTAAAAGTCACTGTCTGTCTTTCTTGCCCTATTGATTTTAGAATCATCCGCGTATTGCTTTAACGAGCTCTGGATGACTTCTCCCATCTCATCTACATACAGTGAAAACAAAATTGGGCCCAGTACATAACCCTGTGGACAACCGCTAAGCACCGATCTAGTGGCTGATACATGCCCATTGACAATGACTTGACATGTCCGCCCTGTCAAAAAGCCTTTTATCCAGTTGATGAGGTAATCGTCAAGTCGGTATCGATCGCGAAGCTTCTGGACAAGTCGTCTATGTGGTAGTTTGTCGAACGCTTTTGAAAAGTCAACATAAACACAATCCACGATATGACCTTCATCTGTTAGTGCTGTGACCTCATTAAAAACTCTAACAGGTTCGTAAAATAGGATTTTCTGGGCAAGAAGCCGTGTTATTGCTTCGCTCCTAACATTCGTGCAGTGTAACAGTGCCAAGCTTCATGCGAAGGAATTTCAGGTGTTTAGGATTGTAGACTTGTACTTCTTACAAATCTGTACTAACTAATTGCATTTATTGTAATCCCAAAAGAATAATTTGTCAATTATTTCACTTTTAGAGTGCTGTTTAATAGTGAAAAACTATAGTGTAGTTCAGCAGGCTCTTGCGTATACAATTTACAACTCTAATTAGTTAAAGTGAATCCTGTAACTTTCTCTTGTGGTCTACTTACAACTAGTACTGAATTTTTACCTAGAATTATAAATACCACAACATTGTGAAGTTTAAAAGTTTATTGCAGTAAACTATACTAATTAATCGTCCTAATTTATTTAGTTTGTGTTTCCAAACAATATAATATGAAGCTGATCCGAAATAAATATTGAAATGTTGATCCTATCCACTGTTTGCAGAGCGAATGAAACTACTTTCCCTAACTTTAGTGTCATCATTTGATTGCAGAGGAGTGTTTAAAGCGAAATATTGTCTTTTGGGGCCATCCTAATTTGATTTAGTAAAAATAACAAATTATTAAGCTTTACAATCATAATCTGCAGCCTTCAATTTGCATAATAATAATATTATCCCAAGAAAAAAAGCGTTTTCATCTCCACTACCTTCTGAACATCCCCTATAGTTTTAGACAGAAAGTTGATTTTGTTTTGCTGGTGTGAGTGTTGAACCATTTAAGTTTAATGACAACCCAGCAAACCACAGAAGGCAAATAAAAGTACGTTTTTGGTCAGTTTATGAGTGGCTGGTCGGAAAAGGGTTGGCCATGGATGACAGTCTGTTTTCAAAGTCCAAAAACTAGTGGCCCGGGATTACAAAACGTCCGTTGGCCCTGAGGAGGCATTTTATGTTGGCCGATTGTCCTTTTAATGTCCGTAACAAATGCTACTCTTCCCACTTCAATTCCACCAATAAACCACTGGTGGAGTTTTCTTATTTTACGACTAACTGCACTGCATGCTCACATTGGAAAGTGACGCGGTGGAAGGATGAAGATTGGGAAGTGAAAAATCTTTACGCTAGATGGCTTTTCGGAGCGTGCACAAACGGCGTCATCGCATTGCGTCCATTTTTTGACCCACCCCCCTTTCGTCATCTACGCTAGGCCTTATGAAAATCGCTACTTTTCGGACCCACCTACCTACCCTAAAGGTGGCTTCATTTGTGAACGCTCCAAAATCTCTGCCTTTGCAGTGTGTGTGTATGCAGCATAGTAGTAAAAGTAATAGTGTAGTTCTGTAGTGTCGTGTTAGACTTCGGCATGGCTCATGATACCGTTGAAATTCCGAAACTGTTAGCTAAAGTCTAAATATTTTAGAAATTTTAAGAACTTTTAGCAGCAAAATCTGGTCATTGCAACGTCAGGCTGTATTTTAATTACTTAAATATTACTTTTACGGTAGTTCATCACCTATGCAGTGTGTGCGGAATAAAATCTTCCTTTGATTGTGTGGTAACTCACCGTACTAGTTAGTTTAAAAGCCGCAACAAAACTTAAGTTCTCTTAAACGTGGTGCTACGGACTGCGAGGCTACTACTAAATACTTGCAACTTGAAATAGAAAACATAGTTTACTCGCATTAGCTAATTTATTTAAACTACAGAAGTTCTTAATTTCTTGAATGACGGTTGAAAGTTATATACTTTACTCTAACATCAAAGCTTGGGGAAGTTTATCCAAATCCCACCTAAGACCTAAAGTGAATTGTATATTTAAGTTTTTTCTTAGGCTTAGATACTTTAATGTTTTTTCTGTGTGTGGCACCGGTTAAATAAGTTCCAGTTAATGTAACTCATTCTCAAGCCAATTTTTAGCGCCTTTTACCGTACTACACGAATTTTGTGCTAAACTGATAATTTAGTTTCACACTAAGTTAATAATAATCATTAAACAATGTTTTTGCAACAGTATTGAAACAGTGCTTGATGTGAATGGATGAATTTATGATTTTTCATGGCATTTAGGAAGGGTGAAAGGGGAGTAAGGGAAACGGGTGGATACTAGCCCGTTAAAAATATGTATTTGAGTGGATAAAAGTCTGATGTTGGGTGGCTATTGGATGGGTAGCGGTCGAATATATGGCAGACAATTGTTGGCAAAGCAATCAAGCGGTGTAGGATAATCAGCGGCCCATTGGCGTTCCACCGTTGGGCCGCTGGTATTTTATCATAGTCCGGCCACTAGTGTTCGCGGCGACATTTCCAACTTTCTGCCACCTCAAATCGGGACCAGTGGTCCAACCATTATCTGACTATTATTTGCCTAACGTGGTTTGCTGGGAAATTGATTCAAGTTTAATACTTAATCAACACGATAAATAATGTTGAGTGTGCACTGTCCATTTATTAAACTCTAGATGACAACTGTGTATGTTTTTTTCTAACTAGTGAGTGCGCGTGTCTTTCCTCCAACTTTTGTTAGTTTATTGTTAAGGAAAACATTATTTGTTGGTTATTTTTACAGTAGTCGTTGTTTTAAATAAAATATTATAACAATTTTTTATGCTAAAATTGTGCGTACTCGCAGCCCAAGTTATTGACTTAAATCTATTTAATCATAAGTCACAAACTAGTTATAATAATTAAAGCATGAAGTACTTTACTATTTGTACTCGTGGTCTTATACGTTTAAGGTGTTAAGATAATATCATTTTATTAACATTATTATAGTTGTGAGCTAGCGCTAGGATTATTGGGAATAAATAAATTATGCACGTCAGTAATTTACAGCATGGCATAGAATTGGCAAATCGTCGTAATGTTAAAGCATAACTAATGTCATAAATGCGGATTCTTGTCGGCGATCGTCAGCTAACGGTAGCGTCAACATGCCGGCTAGCGGTCGGCAGTCTCATATGACGCCGCTGGTGGGTCGTTGGACAGAAACTACTGTTGGGCCGACACTTGTAGGTGCCGACGATCGCCGGGTGGTGGACCGCTTCAGAAATGTTTCTTGGGCCATTTTTAACTTTAAATTGTTTTTCAAACTATTTTAACTACATGTCATAAATATACCTATATAGTATAACGATATTCAGGGATCGTCTATAATGACGTCCTTCGCATTTTATAGTTTTGAGTACCCCCAATTTCAACATTAAACATCTTTTTTTATACTGCTTGCAACGTACATTCGTATATAGCTTGCTGATTTTAGGGGAGGCTCCATAAATGACGTCATATGTAAATGGTGCAATTTTCAATAAGATTCTAGCTATATTTACCTAAGTGCTACGTACATTTGTATAGTGCTTATTGATGCTAGGGAAGCTTTCATAAATATTATATCATCTTTTAGCGTTACATAAATTATCTTGCGCCTTTGTTGAAACTCAGCATCTACTTCAGGCCCTCCCGGGCGCGAAGCGCCGGATTTTTCTGTCATATTTCATACATAAAAAAAAAGGATGCGCGCTCACGCTTACAAGGCTTCACAAAGTTTTCACAATTACTTTATAAATGTGACACGCTTGTGTTTAATACAAACATCCAGCACCTGAAGAAATAGCGTGTAGTCAGCGCAGTAACTTGGAATCATAAACGGACGCAGCAACAGTCATTAGTTGCGAAGGCAGACCACGGCAAGTAGTCAGAACATGAAGAATTAAGTGTGAATTTCTTTACTTTTGTATTGTATTGTATTGTATTCATTTTATTGAGTTGTCAAAGTTTTCAAAAAATTAAATCATTGGTTTTTAAAACCGGACAGCATCAGCTACAGTTAAAGACAGAAATAGAGTGCAATAAAACAAGTTTTTGAATTTAATAATATAACATACAAGTAAATTTGCGCCATACTCTACAATATCAAAATAGAGTAGCATCGTAACATATTATGTTATTTAGGGCTGTACATTCATACATTAATAGTTTGGAGGCGAGTTTTAATTATAAAAGCAGTAAAAATGCGGTTCTGTAGTTACACTTCGAAGAGAGTTAGGCAGACTATTCCATTTTTCGATGAATCGGTACTTAGCGCTTTTACATAGTATTTCTGAATTGCGGTGTAAAGTTTTTAATGTATTTAAATGAATTCCATGAATGTTAACATAAATTTGTATGTTATGAATATATTTCTATGGTGTACAACTGGTTCGAAACTTGATTGTCTTCTCTGTAATGTTTATATGGTATTCTCTAATTAAGTTATTATATTTGTGTGAGTCCGTTCTTGAAAAACAGCTATATGTTGAAGTGCCTGACTCCTTAATAAGGCCAACCTCAAACCTCAAACCTCAATTTCTTTATTTACAAATAGGTTTCCCCTGGACTTATATTTTTTATGGAAATTTCGTCGTTTCTTATTCATTTTATAAAAGTAGGAATAAATCAATCTATTTATTTTGTCCTGAATACAGTCATACTCGCTATCAGGCCTACAAGCCCATATCGTAATACAGTAATCTACATGAGACATAATGAATGCATTCACTGATAGTTTTAGCATATTAAATGATAGATATGGTTTCAGTTTGTATAATACAGTAATTGAGTTAGTTACCTTTTTTTGACATGTAAATATTGTTCCTTAAAAGTAAGATTAAAATCTAAGTATACACTTAGGTATTTAAAATTAAAGACTTTTAATTTCTATTGAGTTACAATACAGCTTCAGATCTAAGGGGACTTCAGTATCATTCTTTTGTGAAACACCATAAATTTAGTTTTGTCATAGTTTATTTTTAGGGAGTTCTCCTTGCACCACGAGTCAATACTTTCTAAAGCTGTTTGTAGTTTGACTAATCCGCTGTTTACATCGCTTGCTTCACAATATAAGACTAAGTTATCAGCGTAAAAAACACATTAGGGACAGAATTATAGGTATAGAAGCTAGGCTGTTAATATACATAATGAACATAAGTGAACCTGGTATAGACCCTTGGGCAATCCCCCATTTCAGTGGATAACTGCTCGACGTAAATAAATTTAATTTAATTTTTAATTTTCTATGAATAAAATAATGTGTCAATAACGTGACTATACTACCATGTAGCTTGTATTCTAGTTGTTGTTTTTAAACTAGAGAATTTTAGGAAATTGAATCGAAAGCTTTGCGAAGATCTATAAATACGGCAACAACTCTGCCGTTGCGCTTGTCTATGTTACTAAAAATGTCTTGGGTGACAACTTAAACTGCTGATTCACATGAACGCTTTTGTCTAAATCCAAATTGGTTGTCACAAATTAGAGGCTCGCTAGATTCAAGTAGATTTCTAGATAAGACCTTTTCAAATTATTTGCATAATGATGGCAGAGTTGATATAGGACTGTATATTGCTGCATTGCTATGTTTACCAACTTTCTTACATACTGGTGTTATAAATGCACACTTGAAATCAGATGGAAATTCGCCGGCGGCTAAAAGTTTAGTAAATAGTGTGGAAATAGGGCTAGTGAGTGATGACATACAGCACATTAACATCACATATGGGATGACGTCACAACAGCTGAAACTATTTCTTTTATGGGAATATATTGCACTTTTTACATCATCTGCACTAATTATTAAAGGAACTTCAGGAACTTTGACTAAACTCCAGAAATTTGTTAATTCAGTTCTGTCTGTGGGTTCTTGAATTACGAATGCCTTTGCCAACTCTGATGCAATTTCTCCATTAACATGAATTGTTTTGCCATCATTTTCTAATTTGTCAATTGGAGGAGACAGATTTTTCTTCTTTCCTGCGATCTCATGAAAAACTTTCTATACTGAGCTTGAGTCGATACATTCATTAAATTAAGTCTTAAAATATTCGGACTTGCTTGTTTTGATTGCTTGGGTAACCTTGTTTTTCTCTGTTTTGTACCTTAACCAAAGCACATTAATTTTAGTCATATCAAGCACGTTGTTATTACTTGTATCCTTGAAGTTCTTTTTTTCTTTCAAAAATTTTGATTTTAAGAAATTCCGGCTGTGAATGAGTTGAATGACTGAGCTGAACATCCATGGTGCTTGGTTGCCACGGATACGCATTTTGACTATGGGACAATGTTTATCAATGACAAGCCTTACTCTGTCTTCAAATTATTTGAATATTTCGTCTCCAGAAGTGCACTCGCCATAGTCCTATTTGATTGTAGATATTTCAGTATTCACATTTTCCCAATTAGTATTTTTAAAATTTCTGGCATTTATGATTATAGGATTAAACTTTTGTTTTTGTTTATCACAACATTAAATGACGTAGATTAGATCGTGATCTGATAGTCCACAGTGTAGAATGCCACTGATCAGTTTAGTTTTAGAACTGAAACAGTAAATGTGATCTAATAAACTAGCTGAGTTTTTATCTGTACGCGTAGGATTTTCAATCAGTTCTTTAAAGTGATGACCTTTGGTTATTTTGAGGAGTTTGTGCACTGTATCATCATACTTTAATAAATTAATGTTAAAATCGCCGAGTACAAAATTTTTAAGATTCTCTTCGTTTAGTGAAGTCAGAAACATGCTAAACTGTTCGATAAATGTTAGAGAGTTAATTTGGGAGGCTTATACACTGACACAATTATTATTGGTTTTGAATACGGCGGCCATAGTTGCACACAATGAACCGCACAATCCTGGACGAATTTGATATTAAAATCAAGTTCAAGGTGCTTGTGTTTGTTGTTAATGAACCATACTGTGCCTCCACCCATTCGGTTTTCTCTATCATGTCTTAACATTGAATAGTTAGGTATGCTATAAATTAAATCTGGATTGTCATGACTTAGTTATGATTCAGTGCAGATCATAACATCTAAGCCTGTGTTTAGTAGCAGAAACTTTATTTCTTCTAATTTGGTCAAATTCAAACTATTCACATTGATATGGGCAATTTTAAGTCCTTTTGTAACATTAAACACTTGAATTTCACTAAATACTTGTGATTCCGCCAGTAAGTCAATTTCTTGTGGACTAGTAATTAAATGGATTGTTTCCGGTGGTAGCTCTGAGATTAGATTTATCGTGATATTAGTATTAGAGGAAACACAGTTTTTGCACTTCCAGGATGTTGTATCAATTTTATGAAATTTACGGTATTTAATTGCAGGCATGAGACACGTAAAGTGAAATAGTACGGAGCAGGTAGTGCATCGAATGCAAACCTGATTCTTTTTTCCTCTTCTCTTGCATTTGTGGCACTTTGCAGTTGGTCCCATTATGACTAATGGAAATTAGTATAGATAAAAGAGAGAGAGAGAGAGAGAGAGAGAGAGAGGAAGACAGCCACTAGCCAGGAAGGCCAGCGGCTGAATGCCGCTTAACCTAATAATACTTGGGTGTTGCGTCAGCTTATTCTGTATTTCATTACTAGTTATGACTGATGTCAGGAAATAAAGCGCGTGAAACTTGTTACGGACATCAAGTTTTACACACTACATTTTCTGACATTAGCCTTAACATTACCAATACTTTACACACTTAATAGTATTACACGATGTTTCAAGTTACATATAATGAAGTTCCAGAATCTGTGATTAATTTTACTTTTATTTTAGGGTTCAAATATTATAAATAAATCATTCCAAGCAAATTGTATACTACAGTGGTCGAGCTAACAGTTTAACACATTATTAAAGTGTGTTTAGAGAACTCATGTGTTCAAATCACATCATTTTCCCTTATATTTCATGTGTTAGTTTTAGTTGTGCAGGTACTACTAATTGAGATGGGTTTAGATGAGATAGGTCATTTAGATAGTAATGATCGCAGGGCATAAAATAAAAATGAGGGAATAGGAAGAACCTGCAGTCTATATCATACATCATTAAGTTGCATAAATCAACTGTAGATGGCACACTGTGTCTACATAAGGAGCTTATAACATTTACATATTTATGCCCTAGAATGATGTCTTTATGAACTCCATATGACGCGTAAAAGCGGACATCCGAGCCTCCTAAAGGCCTCAGAAAGGCAACACTCTAATTCATATTGGGCCACATTATGACTATATATAACATTATAACAATATGAAAGCTCAATGCCGACTGGGAGAGAACATCCCAATAAAACAGTGAAAATCTAGGTAACGTCATTTATCAACCCTGCCATTAAAGGAGTAATGGATTGAGCTACGTCCTTTAAGGACCATCTTTAAATAATGATAATTTAGGTAACGACATTTATTTATGAATCCTGCCACTAAAAGAGTGATCATTTAGGCAACGGCATTGATGGGCCATGAAAATAATACAATAACTCAATCATCTTTACTGTGTGACTATGTCAGATTTTGAATCAACGCTTTTTCTCCCCCTCCCCACTATCGTGTATTTGGTGAAGGCAAAGATGGGCTCTTGAATTCAGTTATTTAGTGGAGTCATCAGTCACACCGATGCAGCCAAAGTTCTTAAGAGGATGGATTTGGCGGCGTTAAGGGTCCCAGGTGACTTCATGGACCATGTGAATGGCAGACGAACTAAAACTTATAAGAGGGTCTTTGATTTATTGCTATGATATCACTTTCCTGATGACACTTACTGCCCTGCTCGTCATTGAAATTTAATCCATACCCAACCAAGTAGGAAAGTGCGGATCTATTAGTCACGCTGGACTTCTTGAAGGCAGCTTTATACAGCTTTAAACCATTTGAATCTGTAGAGATTAAAAGAATTCTATCTGTCTTGTTACAGCGTAGATTACGCATTATCTCTGATCATTTATGTGTGTCATACAAGTCTTGTCTGTACCTATGGTACGTTCCTTCAGGATGAAAGATTCTAACCTGTCGTTTTTATACCTAAACAACGATAATAAACTCTAGCTCGCCTAATGCTTGGCGCCCTATTCAGTTAAACTCCTGTCTTCTTAAAACGTTCGTACAATTAGTTGATTGACATCTCAGAACTCCTGACTTGGAAACGTGGTTCATTAAAAATCATCAATTTGCCTTCTTAAAGGAAGTTTTAATGAACGACGCCATTTATAGAGTGGTTGCGTTTGTTAAATAGGCTCTAAATGATTGTTTGATGATTTTGGGACGTTTTTCGAGGTTAAAAGTGCGTTTGTGATTGTTTAATTCAAGGCTTTTGATATTTTTTAAGGCTGGTTTAAGGTAAAGGCTTTCATCTATCAATAGATTAATTATCTTACACGGAATAAAGCGGCAATCTCTACATTAATTGATTTTTTCTAAACAAAAAGTGTTAGACGTGGTTGTCTGCAAAGATGCTGTTTCATGCATGTTTCATCGCTATCACTGTGGAGTCTGGTAATTGATAGTTTATTGGTCTCCTTGAATGCATTGGTGCTGTCTTTTCTAAATCAAGGTTTTGCAAAAAACACCGTAATATTTCAACTAGGTAAAAGATATGTCATTCTCGGATCTAGAGTTTCTGATGGCATCCAGGTTACTGAACTATGGTGTCAAGATTTTAGGCTTGAACCTTACCCCAGCAAAACAGAACTAATCGTGATTACTAAATATCCGCAGCTATATATACCGCCAGTGCGGTTTAATAGCGATTTCTTCCATATTAAAACAACAATGAGGTACCTAAAAGTTGCTGTAGTAGAGGACTCACGTAGCTACCTCACTATACATGTTTTTTCTCGAAAGCGTCAGTAGCGATTGCTAAATGCAAGCGAAGGGCTGGAAAGAAGTGCTGATTCTCCCTAAGAGTAGTCAACTTGGCTTATACTGCAATAGCCTCAAGTATAGCATAGTGGTGTGGGCTTCAAAACTTTTGAGTTTTTTATTTCTCCTGCTTTGGAAAAATTCAAAAGCTAGCATGCCTGATGACTGGAGCATTGCGTGTAACTCCAACATCTGCCATGCAGTGTTTCATTAGCCTCGCCACGCCTATAGATTTCACACTTAGAGCAGTAGCTATACGATTTAGGCATAGGCGTAACACAAGGGTTTTATAGTTTATAGACTCCGAATCCAATTTTTGGCGGACCATCTAGTCACACGGAAATTTGCGAGACGTAACGCAACTGCAGCCCTACGTTTACATGTCAACTAACTTAACTAAAATTAAAGACATCAAAACTAAACAATATGAAGTCAATATTCAAAGTCGTAGTGTGAAGTCTTTTGATTTCTTGGAATTTACCTCAAAAGTGGCCTGCTACACGGATAGTTCAAGTCATAGACTTCTTAAAAGAAGTCGAGTATGCATTAGAGAGATAACCAAGTCAAGAATGTTTTTCCTTCTGTTTCTAGGAAAACACTTTAGGGTTATCATAGTTAATGAGAGGTATCAACAAAAGTTTTACACTTCAGATTTTAAGGGAAATTTTATTGTTTAATAATACTATACCTGCCAATGTAAATGCCGTATATTCTATAATATTTGCGTAGTATTTATATTTTAACCTCACAGACCCAAGTACTATTAGACACCCGCGTACTAAATAAAATGTACATATTATAACTTTATGAAAATTATTTTTTCCAGCCATCGCGGCATTGCTTTGCATACAACAAGATTATTAAAACGGATAATTTATTCACAAATACATTTTAACAAAAGCAGTTAGATAAATTACATAGAAATGTATTGACATATTAATTTATTATTTCTCACTTGCGTAATAAACCAGACCCAGATACATTCATACTGAGACATCTTAGACATGCGTACTATTACTGACCTTCGTATTATTATTGAATATCCAGTAATTTAACTACTGTTTGTTTTTTTGCAACGGAATATAGCAAGCAACATTTAATTTTAAAGTTCTTTCAAACTAAAAACTATTAAATTTATTTAAAACTGAAAATTAGTTTTACTTATTTGTTTTATTTATAACTGCAATGTTTTATAAAAATGTTAATATTAGCCTGATATTGCCGTTTAAGCATGTTATATTAAATTTTATTGATTTTAAATGGCATAATATACTGTAAACCACTAATTTAGGACAATATTTAAACACTTTGTAGTAGTTCACAATCAGCAAAAACAAAAAATCACAATTACCTTTTATTTGACCAAATGGAGATTCTTGATAGCCCTCAGTAACAATGTCTGGTCCACCAGGAAACGACGCATAAGCAGTTGCTCCTTTAAATTAGAAAAAAATGCTATTTATTTGTTAGTTTATAACTATTTATTTGTTTAAAAGTGAATACTAAACTTAAATCAGATGCGATTAAAATCAATATCTTTGCTATTCATTACCAGGCATTGCAGCTGTATTAACTTCATACGCTGGTGCAAATGCAGACTCAGATCCTTGTCGCATACGTTGAAACGCTAACAATGCACAAACGCCCTGCATTTGAAATTTAAAGAACCCGAAACCATTGATCAAGTTAATTATTTCATAAAGTACATACTACCACGTATAAAAAACTAACAATGCTGTAAAAAGATTTCTTTACAAAGCTAATGAAAGAAACATGATTAACTTATATGTCAAATTGTAAAATAAATGCCTATCATTTCTACTATTGATACGCAACTATAATTGTGTCAACATGGTACGGTCAAAAACAACACAATGTTGAATTTAGGCTTGTAAAAGTGGTTACAAATCTTTCGAAAATTATTAATCTAAACTCGTGTCTGAGAGCTTACAAGTCATTTAAGACATTGTTGACAATAACGCTCTAGAACTGAATTCAATTATAATCGTATACGACTAATATAAACGTGAGACAAAGGTGCAGAACCACATTTGCTTTGAAAAAAAAACAACTAATTTAAGTAAATAATTTCAGAAATTTTGGCAATTATGTACACACCAAGATATGTATTTTAACATTTTCAGGCCCTTTTGGAATATAAAGAACCAGATTTAATTCAAACCTAAAGGTGCTTAATGGCTGACATTCTAAAGCTGACATTTCGTTCAGAATTAAAAGGTAACGTACTTTGCGTCTGCGCAAACTTAAATAATCATACCTATTAATAGTATTTACCAGCTAGGTATATGTTGACTAATTTTTTATGAGCTGCGGCTAAGTCGACATTAAATTATGACTATTATTATTAATTCATTTCTTGTTGCAGGTTTTATAGCATTATAACATTTGTACCACTAAGAGTTAATTAGCAAAAATTAGTTTGGGATAGTAAAACAGGTAATGGTGCATGTACATCTGATGTTTCCCACAAAGCAAAGAATATATAAAATTTATTGCTAAACCAAATATGTATATGTGAGTAGTCCCAGTGAATACCATGAACATCAAATTATAAAGTTAAAAATTTCTGATTATTGTTGTATGTTTTGTATAAGACGCAAAAAAAGCGTTATGCAGCTAAAGTAATCACTGCTATAACTACCAAAATACTGACTGCAATGAGTTCAAAAAGGATTTTAATTTAGTTTATTCGTTCACAATGTGCGTGTTTATTGCGAGGATGATATTTTGAATTTTTTGGAGCTTACATGTTAGTGTGATTAAAGTCCTAAACACGCATGCCCTTATAATTTTTAAGAGTGTGTACACAGACATCTCTATTCCTCTGCTAATATAAAGCGTAAAATGCATGTTAGTAATTTATTAAAAGCTAAGAGCATACCAGAAGCTAACCAAACAATTTATATGGATTATCAGAATATAAGAAATGAGAGATTTATAAAAACTTTTAAATCCAAGCACAACTATGTAAGGTTGCAGTTTTAAAATATATCTACCTCCAGGAATGCATGCTTATAATTAGCTTGTAGGGATAAATAAATCCTAGCAAATTGTATTTAAAGTAATGCGCAGTGGGAAACTATAAACTGATTATGCTTTCATAATTAAGCAACTTGCGCTGTCGTTTACTGTTGCTAATTCACATTCAAGCAGTTTGGAATTTAAAAGTACTCTTAACCTGCATAGTATTGTGTTTTTTTAATGTAAAGTGATATGCATTCTGCATTTTGAAAGGTTAAGCGCAAAAGTAATTTTTGTTGTGCGGATATGCCCTGCATTACTATAAATAATTTCATGGAACAGCTAACTTTTTCATTAGCACTTATATAGATTTTAATGCTTTTTGTGTATCTAAGTGGGCTTAAATATGCGGTAGTAACACCACTTTATAGAACTAAAGGCTCAACAAGATTTCCTACTTCCTACAGACCTATATAGTGTTTGACCACAGTAGATAAGATTCTTGAGGAGATTTTGCACGCTAGGCTCTATGATGGCATTTTTTTAATTATTCAGATACTCAGTCTTAAGGTCTTGGCAGTACAAACAAATTTCCTAAAACAGATTCTGTTAAAAGGAAAAACCGGCCAAACGGGATAAGTAAGGCGTGTTAAGTTAGCCAGCCTATGTTTCAATGTAAAATTATCTAATTATGCGGGAACCGCTCAAATTAATTTTTTAGTTAAAAAGGACTTTTTTAACCAATTTTGGATTTTTGTTGTCACAAAAAAGGGATTTATAAAATAGTAAACATAAAAACAAGACGGACCGTAGACCCACTCGGTCAAGTAGAGCACTACTTGTTTTATTTATTTATTTACGCTAAGTTTTATTTGCGTTTATTTTCCAATTTAAATTATACATACGCAATGACAACACAAAGTATGTTATTGCCATCGAAAAAAGTTCATTTAATAGACATATTAATTTGCTTATTTTACGTCTTATACACTTTTTTTAAATAATTAAATTTTTAAAGGAAAAATTAGGAAGCCTACACGCGACATATGCAAGCGCAGTGGAGCAACGTTTTCACGAATTGATAAATTACATTAATAATAAGAATTAATCCTAGGTACAATACGAAGATATAACAAGGATTAAGTTATTCAGATTTCAAGAGTCTAAGTAACGATGGTATCGTTGAGGTACGGTACTTTTTTGAATAAAATCTAATTAGCCTATAGTTATTTTTATTTCTACTTGGTCTGTCATTACAACGTTCATATGGTTTTAGCCAATCAGAGTAACGTTTTGATTTAATCATTTTTTTTACTACTGTTCCTGACAGTAGTAAAACTATAAACTGTACTTACCTTATAAAAACCTTTAAATTATCTTTTATCTAAGTGGGTCGCTATAATTATAGATTTTGATAAAGCTTTTTTGGCTGTTAGCTGTTAGTTCTTGGCTGTTTGAATCCTAATTCTGACTCTAACCTGTACTTCTTAATCTATCTCTACTGACTGAGTACGCTAAGCAAAATGATGCGAAAAAGAAACTCTACGTAACAGAAGTATTAAATTGTGCTACAAAACTATACATCAATATTTTTTAGAACAAAAAATACTAGGAAAACTGTTTTTTCTAGTCTTTTAAATTATCTTTAAAGTAAATCTTATTAAAACCCAATCAACTAAATGTTTTAAACATTCTAATATTAACTATCCACCGGCAACTTTGTAATTATTTTATTAGTTCCCTAAAAATAAAATCTTAAATTTTTGAATGACAACTGAAGTCCGTTTATAAGAAAAACAATTGAAAAAGAATTGAATTATAAGTGACACATGTTCGTAAAGCATTTTACTTCGTCAATCATATTTAATTGCTTTGTAAACTGCGTGATGATTTTAATTTAAAGAAGCAATTGCTGCGGTTTGTTACTGATTTTATAACAAATCGTAGTTTATTCAATAAAATTAGTAGATATGTATTAGAGAATTTTTAATTATTAGTGAGTGTATTTAAAGGTTTTGTGCTTGGACTTTCATTAATAGTTAGATACATGAATATGATTTATGAAACCGCTATCAGTGATGTTCATTTTATGTTATATATGATGATCTTGTCTTGTGGTTTTCTTATTGTTTTGTACGTATGTTGGACAATATACAAGCAAACTTTAACTCTGTTAATAGCTAGTTTTAAACAAAACGTCCAAAAAAATTGTACAAAAACCTAATATATGTTATTTCTAAAAAGTCAGGACGCAAGTAGTTCTGCGGTTGAGCTATTTGAGTTAGTATGTGACAGTCAAGATAATGAGCGTGTGCATACCTTCTGCTCCTTAGGTATTGAAATAGATTGCAATTTGCAATTTTTTGATTACGTTTTGTATGTGAAGAAGAAAGAATGTACTGCTGCATTAAAATTAAAAGCAGCGTAAACAGGTAACTAGACTGGGGATCATTTTTAGTGCTGTTAGTTATATTGGCTTTTTAATTTAATTTTGCTTTTCAATACATTTAAAATGAGTTAAATAAGTATCTTTTTATTTTTGTTATGTTACTCTTGTTTAGTAAGACAGGTGTTTAACATACTGAGCAAGCTGACTTTCTTAAATTTTGTAATACTTTAGGAGTCAAGGAGTGACTAATTTTCAATTTATTAATACTTGCTTCTTCTTGCATGAAGTATAGGTCAGATATTTTGTACTTTACTAATTTCTCAGTTTCCAGGAAATAAAATAGTGCAGCTTAGTCAAGTGCAAAGTAAAACCTTAAATGTGTAAGATTTTGAACTTTTAGCTATTAAGAGTTCCATTAGTGTATTGTGTAATCAGTAGGTAAAAGGTCGGATGATGTAGTTAAATTATGTCATGCTAGTAATTTTATATCTACTATAATTAAAAAGAATGGTAAAAGTCGTAAAGCTAATTTTTGTTTTGTATATTATCCTCAATGATGCTGTTTTGTTTTGTTGGCTCAATCAGTAATAGTATTAGATAAAATTTGGATTTGGGGCATTTTTTTTACATCATATTTTAATTTATTTACCTGAACGTGAAGTTAAACCGCAAACAAGTATGTTCCAGCAACAGCAACTGATTTTATAAGGCAATAAAAACTCAAAAAGGCCGCGGCATAACACCAGTTGCTTTAGGTATTGAAGTATAATTTTATTTTTATTTCCTAACTGTGTCTAATTCTCATTTGTATTTCTGTGTCTGTTTTTTGACAACTTGTTTATTAAAAAGCGTGACAAGTGAATAAAATAATACCTAATTTCTGACAGCGTGGCGCCATGGTTGGCATACGATTTTACAGCTCATCTGAGGTGTACTACTAACGTATTTTTAGTTATTTCAGATGACTAAAATACAAAAGTAATTCTACGATTTAGTGAATTGGTTAACGACGTCGTTGGGCGAGACTCTAAATGTTCTTTTTTAGGATTCTTCTCCTAAATTTACGAATAGGTAGTTTTATACAGATAAACATACATTTAATCTTTTAATTCACTTAGCTGCTCAGAAACTGTCTATGAATCGATAGTATTGTTAATATAAGTTTGATGGCTTTCAACTTGTTTTGTTGCAGAGGAGTTTGCATATGATTTTGGGAATAGTAGCTCTCTAATTAATTTGTGAAGCATTTAAAACTGTACCGCTGTGTTGTAAATTGGTTGAGGTTGTATTTATACATAGGCCTAGCAGAGGGGATACCAGGACAGACAACCCTTTCGAGTCTGGCATATAAAATTGGCTGTAATTTATGGGAAGTTAAAGTTCAACCTAGTGTTAAGGCTTCACATTGGTTTTAGTAGGGTTCTGTTTACACGGTAGTGAATACAATTATGTCGTGTCAAAAATCTAAAGGAGTCTCTTTAAAGGCCTTATTCATAAAAAGGCTGGCCTAATTAATTAGAAACTACTCTCAACCAGGAGCAACTGCAATATGCGATCATCGCAATAGAGTTGTGAGGTACAAAAATCACGTAAATGATGCAATTGCCCTCAATCGTCTAGCTTACTCACACGTATATCTAATTTTATAATTGTGTTGCTACAAAGGTGTTGTAAGGACTAACTGTTACACAAATAAACTGAATAGTTTTAGATGTTAATAAAAATAGTGCGTCCGCGTTTGTAGTGACGAAAAAAAGCAAGGTTATTAACATAACACTAGCAAATAAAATATCTCAGGCGAGGGACGACAAGTGTGCTATTTTAAATAAAAATTCATAATCTAATCAAAGCACATACATTTTCGTGTCCCAGCTGGCCGTTTTAAAAACAATTAGGAAGTAAATTGAAGCATATACTACTTTTTTTAATCAAAGAAAGGTCACGAGTTGTTTATTATGCAACTAGTCATCTTAGATGATTTTTACGCTAAGGCGACTGATATTTACAAGACTTTGGTAATCTCCTAGAATAATGTAGGCCTATTAAAGACATGTATATGAACGAACAGCGTTGTAGCTAAATGAGCTCACAGATATTTTTGTGGTTGTAACTTATTGTTTTATTAGTCACCTACGCAAACCTGTTATCTTAAACAAAAATTAAGTAGCTAGCCATTGCTATTTCTGAGTTTGATATGCAAAAACAAAAGTCGTAAACATGCATTTGTAGTGCGGTTAGCCGGTTTCAAAATGCTATAAAGTGTCTTGGGAGCTCAAAGTTTGATATAACTGCGATACTGGGGTCAGTCTATCATGATTATACAGATCGTTCTACGACATGAATAAACGTGACTCGATATGTCCGCCTTTAAATACTTCCCTAGACTATGGAGCAAAATATCGCTGAGCATGACTTGTGCTGCACCATAATGATGTGAAAACTTAGTTATTTCTAACCATTAAAAACACTTGACTCTGTCAAATAATAATAAATAATAATGTTTTCAGGAATATGCGCGTAAATCTAGAGACCTAGTAAACAGTTAGACACTTGGGTTTTGTACTCGATCAGCATTTTACGTAAATGCCAGAATAAAAGTTAGTAAAGAGCAGATAAAAGTATATTGGTCACTGAGCAGATTTTTAAGTGTGTTCAACATATCGTTACTGAAGAAGCAAAGTTGCCGATCTCCAATTCTCCCTAATAGCAAAATTTCCGTTCTCCAATGCGCGCTAAAAGCAAAGTTTCTGTTCTCCATTTATTAGTAACGTCAACGTGAACGTCACCAAATCGTTTAAAAAATTTACCTGGCCTACCTTTTCTATTGTTAAAATTTCTTATCAGCACGACCTTGATAAGAAATTTTGCCCGCAGTACTCTGCCCGGTCAACTCACCGCCATGATGATGAGAACGTTTTGAAGTCGATTTGCATAGTTAATTAGCAGAACAATATAAAAAAAGATAACTGCATTTTAATTATTTTGGAATCGTAGTATTTTAGGAATTTACAACGTTTCTACAGATTCTGACCTCCTTAGTGTTTATATTCCTGCCTGATATGTGATCGTGACGTTCACGTTACTAATAAATGGAGAACGGAAACTTTGCTTTTAGCGCTCATTGGAGAACGGAAATTTTGCTATTAGTGAGAATTGGAGATCGGCAACTTTGCTTCTTCAGTAACGATATTGCTATGAATTTTAAAAATAAGAAAGGCTGACGACAACACACAATAATTTGACAGTTTATAAGACCTATAAAATAATTATAAATATTAGCAATACATATGTATTTCTGCATTTTATCGTTAAGACATAATCCTACAAAGGATTAAACTATACTTTGTATGTAAACACACTATTAATTGTAATTTGAAGGAGTTGTAAGGGCTCAGGCCAGATATCAACCAGATGAATAAATATATATATATATATATATATATATATATATTGTTATGAATTATTTGAGCTCCAGCCATATTTAATTTATTTTTCAACATTTGTGAAAGTCATACTATTTTTAGCTCATTTACCAATATAGCCATATAGCCATTAAAAAACTTTAAAAAAGCAACACAAAAGCGTAAGAAACCATTAATGATATTTCTTATTTGTAAAAATTTAAATGTACAACATCACGAAGCTACTTAAGTAGGGTCAACAAACTTGTGAAAACAGGCTAAAAACGTAATAAATCTCACAAATCCTGGGCTTTAAAAAATAATGTTACTTAATTATAGTTTCTTTATGAATTGAACGTAACAACCATAAAATGCAAAAACTGCAAAGTAGAAAAAAACCAAACAAAATAAAAACGCTGTACAACTGAAAAAGGCCTAACACCTGAATGTAAAATTTGTTACAAAGCACACGTAAGTGTAACTTGTGAATGTAGACGTACAGTTGGATTTAATAAACTTACAAGGCATAGAAAACTAAATATTATTACCAACCGTTTTTTACATGAATCATATGTTTAAGGATAAAGCATTGGATCAAAAACTTGCAAACGTCATTAGTAAACATAATCGTACGATGTGTTAAAAGCAAATAGCAGTATGTGTAACAAAATTTAAAAAAAAAGAATATATGGGAAAAGAACATTATTTTTAAGGTTAAAATTTAGGTTTAGGAACTAAATTTCAAGAACAAATAGTAAAGAAGATTAACCTTAAAACCGTAAAATATGTATTAGGACGAAGCTAATAGACATAGACAAGCTAAAACAGGCGTGCCTGGGTGAGCGATTAGGACCGCAGACTGTAACAAAATTTACAGTCTCAGACCCGGCTTTAATCCTCGGCCACTGCTAATCGTTTACGGCTCGGTGTTGTACGGTAAACGTTCTTGGATGGTTGATTGAAACCTAATCTCCTTCGTTGCTCCTAAGTGACCACTACTTACTGTAGGGAATTAGACTCCTTTATTGTGGACATGGGGGCGGAGATAAGTAAAAGCGTACAAAGACCGAGACGATCTAACGCGGTAGCCTCCTATTTCCTTACCCACAGTGACTGGTTGAGTCTGGTTGTATAAACTTCGGTTAAATCGACCCAATGAATAAATCATTAATATTGAACATAGACAAGCTAGAAAATTACTAAAAAGTACAGATAAAGTAGAAAATCTCACAGTAAAGGAAAAAGTTAAACGTATTGTTACAACAAGTGTAACTAAACTATATTCCTCTTTAGGACTTAAAATAAAAATGTCATGACGTTTCAAGGAACCTACAAAAACTGCGTTAACTAGGTGACCAATAAAATAGAATTCTAGATTATTTTTATTAAAAATTTTTAACAGGAAATGTGAAAAATAACAAATTAGCTAAAAAACAGTGATAAAACCTAAAGTAGTAAAAAAATCTTTAGCTACAAAAGATACTTATGCAAGAAATACATATGACACCCCTGTACCAGCTAGCCCCAGACAAGCCCTTGTGCGCCCTCTGCCATTGCTTGAGTATCCCTGATATTCTCTCGTTGGACTTGATTCTGATTCGAGCTCCATCTGCTCTGCCCAGCTCCTTGATTCGTGCGGGACTCGTGACCTTGCGAGCCCCTGCTTCCGTTTCCCAAATCCGTTGGATTTTCTAAATTGCAGTCCCTCGCAAAATGACCCTTCTTTCTACATCTATAGCACTTGGAATCGTTCTTGTCCTTTCTTGTTCCGTTACCGCCCTCGTTCGGTTTCTGCTTTCCTTTGCCTCCGCCGCCTCTTCCTCGGCCTCGTCCTCTTCTACGCCAGCTCGATCATCTTTAAGATCCTTAGTCCTCTTGAGTGTCTTTGTTGTACTCGTTCAGTCGGAAATTCTTTATCTCTTTCTTCCTGTCATAAGACGAGTTAGAGTTTGTTCCTTTCAGAGAAGCTACGTGTGCCTTCAATTCTTCTATTCCGGCTGACATCACCGATAGATGTGGGTCTTTTGGAGCTGACTGCTGGGCTGTGCTTTCCAATTGCACTAGGATGTCTGTAAAGTTGTCCAATTTTTCATCCTACTTTCCATTGTAGGATAGTTTAGTCTTCATAAACTGCGACAGTCCATCTTCTATTTCTCTAATGTAATCGAACTCCCTTGGTTCCGGTATGGCTGCCTTGACTCATCTTCTTCTGTCTGTTATATACTTGATCACAGATTCACTTGGCAATTGCACCCTTTCTCTAAGATTCCGTAGTCTCATCTGCCTGCTAATCTGAAAATGACGCGTGAAGCACTCCTTTAGCGTATCTAAATTACTAATTTTCTTGCTCGCCTTCATCTCTCCATACCAATCATGAGCACTCTTGTTTAGCGTTGACCCAAATATGGCTAACTGCTTTGCCTTTGCTGTAATACCCCGCAGTTTCATATCATCTACAAATCGCGCATAATGCGTCTCTAGGTTATCCTTTCCTGGTTTAAAATTTGACCGCCTTGTCCCTTCTCACGAATTATTTGGGTTTAAAAACATATTAGCCCTGCTGAGATTCTCTAGTTCCACTACTGCTGCTCCTATATAGCAAACATCGTCCTCTTCCCACTTCTCCTCGGATAGGTACCCTAAAGCTTTCCTATCTGCTTTCTCTTTGACTACCTCAGCTTTCCTAGCTAATCTATCGTCTTCAATTTTCTGTAGTCTAGCTACCTTTATTTGGCGCTCTTCAATCATTAACTGTCTCTTTCTAAGGATTTCTAATTTTTCTTCTTTTGTTAGATCGATTGGTGGGGTTGGGGTTCTAATCTCCTCTGTTTCCGGATTACCATCTAAAGCCGTCAGTTCTCCTACTTCTGATCCGGGATCAGTGGGGTCCTCGTATATTTCAAATAATTTCTTCTGCCTGAGGTTTGTATTAACTTCCCTTTCCTTTCTGGCTGCTGAACTAATTGGGGTATTTGCTTCTGCTAAACGCTCGAATGACTTGGCTATGTTCTGTATACTATCCGACACTACCTGTGACTCGGGAGTGACTACGTAGGATTGTCCTAATCCTGATTGCCCTAAACCTGAATCTTGGGTGACTTCTGTCTGTACACTCTTTGAGGCTGAAGCTTTTCCTGGTAAATAATCATTTAATACACTATCTAGTATTTTACCTCCGGATTCCTTAAGCTGTTTACTTGTAGTGCGCGATTTATCCTCGGACATGGGCTATACTACTCATTCCCTATTTATGAGTATGTGTGTGGTTGCAACTTGTGTAATATTATTAAACCGTTTCCTATACCTCCTTAGTATGAACGTTTACACTTCTTAGCCCTGACTGTAGTTACCTTGTTTTCTACGTCAAAATCCAATAGATCTCTGTCTATGATATACCGTGGCCTTATCCTCACTGTGTCCGGTATGTACTAGCTTTAAAGTCCCTGAATATATGTGTGCCCCGATGCTAGTTATGTACGCTCTCCTACCTGTACCTTCAATTCCCCGAATTGGACGCGCTAATATGCCTCTCGATTTTCACTGTTAAAATCGTCTTTATAGATCCTTGTCTATATTACGCAGTGGCCTTTTCCTCACTGTCTATGAAAGTAGCTCTCTGTTTACTTCTTAAGTGTACCTTGATTTTTGCCTGTCGAAAATCGTATTTATAGATCCCCGTCTATATTATGTAGTGGCCTTTTCCTCACTGTCTATGAATTAATAGATCCCCGTCTATAGTGTGTAGTGGTAACTTGTTACTCCACTTATTATGAAAGTAGTTCGTCTTCCTACTTATATGCTAGCTGTCGTCCCTGAAAATATGTATACAATGATGCTAGTCTCGTGTAGATTAGGTTTTATCAGTATAGGCTATCTTTATACTACCTCCCCCGACTTCCTTATGTAATCTACACCTATTGCAATGTCGTATAGAAACTATAGTATAAAAGCTAATTCACCGCTCAACTATACCCCCTATACCAGGCCTTAAAAAGATCTATGTAAGCGCTTTTGCACCGAATGACCAGTGCGTTTTGATATTCTAGAAAATAAATAAGCAATGAAAACAAATAATATTTTATGTAGAATATTGACAATTGTCTGTACGTTACCTAAGTATTGTACTCCGAGCTCGTGACGACTGATAACACCTTTAACCACCAACAAAGTATGCACTTCCTCCTCCAATACGAATAAAAACTACAGAATTGCCTTCTCTCTGCGCTCTCACTCCACTCAATGAATTCCATCTACGATTCTATTTGTTAGTTCAGCAAAAACACTAGGCACGAGCGATAAAGGATAGAATAAGGAATTTTGCGCGTAAGGGATAAATTTTAGGATCACACCGCACTACTGTACACACACTACAGAGAATTTGCACACACGTCAATATCGGTCCCCGCACTTGACTTTTGAAACCTATAATATTCCTAATATTATGTATCTCTCTGAAGTAATCTCTTTACTTGTGTATATATCTCTCTCTGAAGGACCCTGTCTACTTCTATATACTTTTCTGAAGGAATCTCCCTACTTCTGTATACCTATCACCGCGAATAAAGAGCAACTTCACTCTGGTGCACGTTAACTATAAGAAACTGGAATCTGAACGTTCAACGCAATTCCACCTTTTTTGACTGTTAGAGAATTAAAATCTATTTGGGCGGACTTTTAATCTATATATTACCTGCTGGGCACTCCGTACTGCGGATTAAAAACTTCTGAAATAATTCTACCTTTCCTAGAAACTCAGGCACTAGTCGTCCCACGACTTCTTAAAAATATATCCTCTGGTTCTATTTATCCCCTGGAAACTAAAATCTATTTCACTGACCTTCCTAAGGCTCCTTTGCACACTTTTTGAAGTTTTCCAAAAACTTTTCCCTAGTCCTGCTCAGCCCTAAAATAATTTTACACTGTTCTCTAGTTCTCAGTTTTCTTTTATCCAAAAAAAATCGTACGTGCCAATATATTGGCTACCCTGATGCTCTCCCCAATTGGGTGGAATTTTTACAACTTAAACTGCCGGCACACAGTCCTACTCGTCACCAGTCCACCACGTTATACTTGGTGGTTGCTCTCGGTATACTTAGTCTAAAGTGCTACGATTTGATGTCTGATAATGAGTGAGCTGACCAACGACAGAGTTCGAATTGAAACAGGCGAATTTATAAGTTTATTGGTTCACTGATAGGAGTTAGTAAAGTACAAGTTCTCTGTTAGAGATAAGTATTAGAAGTGACTTTCTCTAAGTCTGGTTAGTCCAAATTACAACTTTTGTTTACAATTTTTTGTTATGCATAATTAGTAAAACTGTTTTGGCCCAAGGACCCTGTCCTCAATTCACATCCGTTCCAAACGTTGCGAATGTCACGATCATCTAAAACTATTCGCTGACCGTTGACTTAATCTAGTGACTCATCTAATGAACACATTCCTAAAATTACAATGTCATAACCAATTTGCATACCGGTGACGCAGCACCTAAATCTAGCTGTGCTTCGAACATTACAACAATATATTGATGAGTGTCTGATTAATGGGTTAGTTAATTATTTAATTCATTAATTTTGTAAAAGTGAATTGTAATTAAAGTAACTTAAAATTTAATTAAGTGTAATTATTATAGTGTCCTTTACTGGAAAGCAGTACAATTGTATAGAATGAATTGACACTAAAATAAAGTCCACTCAAACTCAAACTCAAACAACAATAAAAAGTCGCAGTCCCCTAACAAATAAAATGACACTATTCTTATTATTACCAAGGCTCAGGTTATAACAATAAAACCCAATACATCCTTTGTTGAACAAAAAGAGTAGAACCTTTTTTTGCGTTAACTTTATCACTTAATAGGTTTTAAAAGCCTGTTTGGTGTAGAAAAACTTTTTAATACAAAAAAGTAACAAATTTAAAGAAAACAATTGAGTCAGAGTGGCATTATCATTTCCAAAGACCCCTTAGACTCATTGCACTAATAAAAAAATCAAAAAGTATTGTAAACTGTACGTATTTCTGTCTCTGTTTAACTGGCTTTTTTTCAATGTTTTTCAATGGTGATGCTTTATTCTATACACATATCCACATGCTCGTGATAAATTTACATATAATATTTAAATATATTCATATTATGTTACTGCCCGTACATGTACATGTTATTCACCCTTTGTAATTAATTTTCCTAATCAACGATCCCTGCTCATGTGAAAGTGTTGTCAGACTACTTCTGAGAATAATATTTCAGTGCGTCTCATTTGCCGTTAAAATTGTATGTGGTAACTATGCCAGAACTAACTGGAGCGGCTTATTATCTTCATCCTTTGAGCCATCAGCTTCGTGTTCATGCTATCTCGTAGGACTCCTAAGTACGTAATTCTCATATAGCCCGTAACCTGCGTCTAAAACATCTCCTAATATTGTAATTGTATTATTAAAATCAGAGCTGGTATAACTTTAAGACCCATTCCAGCGGCTGCAATAGCTTTTTCGTAGTAGATTACTTGCTGTGAGAACTACCGCTATACATCCTGCTTGGTCTGCTGCTAATAGTACAGCTTGTCCAAAAGATGGCATATTTTTTATTTTCTAGCGTAATGACGATAGCTGAGGTTTTATTGTTTTTTTCTGCTGTCGACATTTTTATTCTTTATTAATGAAAGGTCTTTTATTGCGTTTTGTTTCTGTGCTGCTTTTTTTGCTTTAAATTCCGCATAACCTATCCCATCTGATCTTTTTGGTAAATGTTTTATTGTAGCTAAGCTAGTGGAAAACAAGTTTGGGAATGGCCAGTTGTGATGGGAATGGTGCGTATTCTCTAATTGTAGATGTACCCGATCTTTAGCGTAAATCTCCCCACCATAGGTTTGTCTGCAATTCCTATCCCACACATCAACATCATCACCATACATATCGTAGTCTAATATTTTGTATGTGTACTAAGTTGCCGTCTTACTGTTGCTTTTCGAGCGTGTACCCTAAAACTTGCTATCAAAACTAGTAACTCCCATTCATTGTTAGTCTTTGTTGATGTTGACGTGCTTAAGTGTTTAGATTTTGATGTCATTTTTTACACCTAAAACTACAACGTCACAATTATCTTCAACATTGAAGGGGGAGCTGCATGTTTCTTTCAACGTCTTTTGCATTTTGGCCTTCTGCATCTTGCTAGCATATATTTTGTCACAATGCCTGTTTTAGTTGTGTTTGCCCAGCGCAAGCTCAAACACATATGGTATTTTACAGTTTGCATATTGTATGGACTGCTGACTGCCGCATGCTTTTTGTGTATCTCTGTCTAGTTGCTTGAAAACCTTCCATCTGACCTTTTTCGTTTTCTCTGCATAGTGGTTTTGCTTGCCTTTCGCTTCTGTATGTTCTACTGCTTTGGTATTTTAAAATAATCATTCCAGCCAACCGTAGATTCTCCTCATTTTTTTGCTGCAAATACACATTTATTTGGGTTTACATGTACTTAATGAGTCAGGTATATCCTTAATATTTTTTTTGTCTGAGGTTGTTTTTAGCTTAGCCAGTACAGTTATGTTCCCCTGTAGTCTTTGCATTCACGTAAGTACTCTTTCCATGCTTGTGTTACATTCTGTGCTGTATTTTTCGAGGTAACAAACCGTTTTAAATGGTTCTCTTTTGCTTCCGTATGCTGCTTTTTTAGCTTTCTGTCCACTTGTCTTCTTTCATTAACCTCTTGGGCTCCAGCTATATTGTTTAATTTAGTCTTTTATTGTACTCAAATTCAATAATATTATTTATTTATACGCTTTGAGTTGCTAAATTAAACTGCAATGCGAGTATTTATACATATCTTAAATAAAAAATGCAACATCGGACGAACTATTTTATATGGGCAATATAAAACACAATTTTATTTTACATTTTAGTAACAAACAATACAGAATAACGATAAAATGAACACATAAATGAAGTAATTAGGTAGCAGTGCGTACGAGAATACACAACGTTTATTTTTTCATACGCATGAGTACTTTAGGTGTGTAATAAAGGTCACAAAACCTTTTAGAAATCCCATTTGTGGAGTTACCTGCAATTTTATTTTTTAAAGGGTTGACACACGATGGAACTGAACACATTTTGCAATCACATTGTGTCCGACAGCGATAGCTTTGCATAGATATCATTCTAATCTACGAACAGTGCCAAAAATATTCACTTGAAGTGAAGTTACGTAGGAGTCCCTTAGCCAATCCTCATTATGAATGGGAAATTTAATTGGGCAGCCATTTTTTGCTTAAGGTGCTCTAAATTTCTAAAGTACTTCAGCGATTAACTTATGCAGCAATTGCTTATAATTCATTTTAATCCACTTACGAATTTATTTATACATGATAAATGCATTATACACGCAAAGGTTCAAAATGTGGAAGGCAACGTTCCGGTACCATTCAGTTTTTTTTCGTTTTGTCACGAATCTTGAATGTGACGGTCCACATAGTCCACCCCTTCTATTGTACTATTGTACAACAGAACGGATGAAGGTTTTTACTTCACTCAATTAATTGTTCCATTTTTTTTACATAATGTTTGGTTATGGCATCTTTCATTTCATTACTCATGCATTTGCTAATTAGATCGACCACCCACCAATCACACTACCAGATTTGATTTAAATTAGATACAATTTATTGATTAATATCATGAGGTTTTAAACTCAAATAGTAATTATAATTGTTTGAGAAACTTTTTCAGCATAAGTTTGTCCGTAAGATAGGATTCCACATCTTCGCGTTAAAATTTACCCAGCATGTAAAGCGTTCCTGTTTATTTCGTGCAAAATGTCCCTAGAATGTGTGTACGACTTAATTTAAGGCTCTCAGCCAGTACTGGAGATGCAAAACAGTTGTCTGCAACTACTTTTCAGTGCTTATCCAAGTATTTTTGCATATGTTTTCGTACAATGGCAACCCCGTAACCAAGATCTTTATTTGGATCGTGAGACAGTCTTGTAAACTTGCGGGTGTGAGGTAGGATAGCTACTACAAATTTTGTTTCAGTCTACCAGAACAAACAATTTTATCCCAAACCTAGCCCTGTTGGAGAGTATGTACTGCAGAAACAAAAGACAGCCTTTAAAGAGTAACAAGAATTTCTCAACACATAGGAACTCACCCGGTTCAATTATTTCTTCCAACCTCTTCATGATTTTTGGCAAGAAATTACTGACTGATTAGTTCAGTGAGCACCAGCTTCTGTTTCTTCGTTATTTGAGAAGTAAAGAGCTTCACAAATAGATAGGAATCTATCTCTTGGCGTAGCATTAACAAATATAGGAGATTTTAGGATTGCGTTGGTATACAAGTAGTTCTTGTAGGAAAGCTTTTTATCTATTCCTATCAAGAGTTGCAATCCTAAAAATGACCATAGTTCAGCTGTATTTACTTCTTGCCAGCGTGATAAAGCAGCAGGTTTTGCCAATTTTAACCGCCCGGCGTAACGGTTAGTCTTTTTTTTATTTCTTCGATCAAATCGTCATGACCAATATAACGTAATTTGTCTAGTGGCGTAGAGCTGTACTGTAAGGGGCCCAGTTCCATAACCTTTACTCCATACAGACATTAGAAAATGTTGGTCCTAAAGCTTTTGGATTTCACCCACAATTTTGCTGCCGTTGTTGCAACCGCAACGTTATCGTCACTACTGTATTTCTTGTATTTGTTATTAACTTTGGAATATGATATATCATCGCTCTCCCTCTGTTCCGCTTCAACTTTGTTTTCATCTTCTGAGTGAAATTCGTATTAGTACTCATCTAGGTCAAGTTACGTATGCATACAGGCAAATTGAATTTTGTTTTTCACACAAATTTGTGTTATAAGGGTAGAATTTTAAATAATTTACGCATAGATCTGTGTATTACGCCTATAGCAACCCTGTATTTTCTTCACATATTTGATATTATAAAGCCAATCAGGTTAAGATACTTTGACCTACTGTTTTCTCTTGGAGTTTCCTCTTATTAAGCAATGGGTGCCTTAGACCTAATGTGTCTCATGTCCCTTTTTTTCTGCTCACATATCCAGTCTCCAGGGATATTCAACATAAATACATTGAAATCGCTTCCCATACTATTACGCCGGCTCATAGCTTTCTGCATTGTTGTGGTGAACTGATCTGTTCTTGTCTATTCTTGAATATTTGTAGCGACAGCTGAATCGACGTTTCTCATGGTTCCTGGAAGTAGCATTGACTTCACTCTGAGGTTAGAATAGTAAAAAGTATAGTACTCCACTGTAAACATTGGATCAAAACTGAATTTATGTGCCCTTTTTATTATATGGATGCCTATTTTTTCATAGCCTTCTACAGCATATTTTCTATATGAGTATGGTATACCCTTGGATATATAGCATGTAGTTAGTTGTTTGCAGAGTACAGGAAAATCTGTAGCAAGTACAGGATTTAGGTGGGCTAAGGTCTTATTACCATAGACTCTAAAAGGTATAACGATTGTCTTCCCCATTTCAGCGTTAAATATTTTCTTTTACCTTTTTGTAAGTCCTGATGCCATTTTCTCTTCTCTGCCTATTGTTGTCCATTCAGCTGGCTTCTTTACTTTCTTTTGTTGACCCTCTAGTCTTCCTGCAATAGTGGATTGACGTTGCGTTCGGTAGTCCTGCTCCTTCCAAAGAATTTTTGGCTAAAATGCGGGGTCCACAGCTTTTTGCAAACGGGCGGAGGGAAAAAGACGTGCGTACGCTTCTCTTGTTTCTTTTTCTCCTCAGCTCCTGCAGATACTCGGTTTGACTACTCAATTAATAGGCAAAAATCCGGCGCTTCGCGCCGGATTTGTCCACCGTGAGCCCAAAGTAGATGCTGTAGCTTTTAGGACCGATCCATAAGAACTAGAATTACTCTTATCTTTTATTTGTTATTTAAATAACTTGTACAGGATTGCTTCTGGCTTTTCAGTTGAACTGGCTGAAGGGTGACAATTCTGCTTTTCTACAATGTTCCCATATCTACTCAATTTTTATATCCTCATTTGTATACCCACACAAAATACTTTAATTCAATCAGTACTTAAACGCTATTAATTTGATTCGACCAACAAGAAAGTTACTGTTTTTTATAATACTTGTTTTGTTTTAGATTTATATTAGGATTCAAAAGTGCTTCGTATTTACTGTAATTGAATATAAATCGTTGTGTAGACCATAAGTTAATACTGACTTTGATTAAATTCACTTATTCATTCATTTAATCTGTATAATGGCCCAACTTTAAACCGGCCAAAAAAAACCAGTCCCTCCAGAGGCCGGTAAATCGAGATTCCACTGTATACACTTACAAATTGACTCGTACTGATTGGCTAGTTTCCTTTGTGCTACCTAGATGGGTGTTCAAGATTTGTATTTTGATTTCTTTGCTAGCACTTACTCAAATTTGTTCGTGAAAAGACATCGTTTTATGATTTGATATTTAGAATATTTGTACGTTAAACTGTGTATGGTAATAGAGTATGAGATAAGTATTAACTGAATTTAACTTAAAATGAATTTAATAATTTAAAACTGAAGTAAAAAAACGAAACATTTTTTACAGAACAGATAATTCAAAGCTAGTTAGTAGGTGGTGAAAGTAATAACAATTTTACGTCTAGATTTAACTATTGAAATCAACTCCGTTTCCTGCGAGTATCATTCAATTATTTTTACATAATAATTATTAAGGAATCTCTTTCCTTTCGACCTGAATTATTAAATAGCAAGCCGTGACACATTTTTCATATCATCTTTGTCCATAATGATTTAATCCATTTCCAATTTCATAACTCAATTTGTGTTCTTCATAGAAGTATTGCATAGTAAATTATACACAACCAATTGTTGAATGATTACATCCGTTCTAATTAACATTAGGTTTATAGTGCAAATAACATCACGTCCTCCAATGTAATCATCCACTGAGATTCGCTACTAATATATTAACACTTTTAATATTTAAAAATGTACAAACGGGGAGGAGAGGCATACAGACAAAAATTTTAAGATTTTTGGATTACGTTATTTGTGGTCGACCCCTTACCAAGTATTTAGCATATTTTTATTTTAAAATTACAATTTTATTTACATGTACTGGATTTTTATTTCTTTTAAATCGTCTGCTTATTTTAATTTATAAGGTAAGAGTATAGCCTTTGTCAAGTTTGTAGGTACATTATCACAATGCTTGAAATAATACGTTACAGTCGATGGTAGAGTAATAATAATTATTATGATAATTATTAATCTCAGTTTGGTATAATAATAGGTATGTTTGATTTAGTATATGTATAAAGGTAATTTCTTGATTTTTTTAGCTCACAAAAGAGCATGTTTGTAATTATTCTAACATATAAGGTAGTAGGCATTGTTAGAGTCATGTTAAAAAAATATAAATGATGTAAGTGTAGTGAATTTCCCATAATGTTGCGGTAGAAAAAAGAAAGTCATGTGTGGCTTGATGGTAAGTAGAGCGGGGGGGGGGGGGGGGTGAGGTGGTTCGGCCCTCTCCGATGCGCCAATAGTAGGAGCTTTAAGTCCTTATGGCTATATCCCAGAAATTAAAGAGTATTTCACATCCCTCGGCAATGTGGTATTCGTAAAAAACTTGTTTCATGAAGCTCTTTCTAGTTGGTCTTGCGTCGCCTATTTTTCAAAGAAATTTCGTTCTTGGATATGCCTAGTGTAGACAGTTCAGCATTATGTGGAAGGTTTTTTTCTCTTTCCTCCAACACAGGTCGCAGTCAGAAGTCCCCACTCGTTTTTATAGTCTGTTTATTTGGTTAAGGTTAATGACCTTTCCTCTAAGGACATGTTCAGGCACCCCAGATCTTAGATTCAGTATGAATTTCACCGTATTCCAGGATAATCCCACCTCAAAGTGGTCCAATATTAGTGCGTGGGTCTTTGGGCGGCTGTGGTATTTCAGTGTGCTGCAACTTGGCATTCTTTGTACATCAATGTTCATACAGCTACGTTGGTAGCTGTTGCTTTATATATTCACTGCTCAGATTCTGGAGCGTTCCTTTCAAGAAAGCATCAGCCCTGAGAAAGCATTTTGAGAGCCCTGGTGGTACAGTGGTGCCGGGCGAGACATAGCGTCTGAGGCTCTCCATCACTGTTGACAAGGCGTGGGTTCGATTCCCACTTGCCTCGGATCTCTTTCGTGAGAAAGTTGATCTTAAACGCCGGGCTCTCCACATGTGTGGCGATCTATATCCATTGTAAGCCAATCGAGAACGAAATGCCGTCGTTCTCGTCTTTTTGATCGGTCTTTTTTTCGACGAAAAAAAGGCGCATATGAGCCCTCCAAGAAAAATAAAACGGACTCCTCGAGTTTTGGAGCTGTGTGGAGCTGAGTGCAGCCCATGCCTTCGACTATGAAATTTCCACTCCGCCTGCTTTCTGGGCCGACCCCCAACTATAGGAGCATCTTTTTTCGTCCACTGTACGCTGTACGCTGTGGAGTACTGTGGACTACCGTGGAGTACCTAAGTACCTTAAGTAGTACCTACCTACCGTATGCCGTATATATAAATATATATTTTATACTAATGCTGTATGCTAATGCTTTACTGTATAGGTTATAAGTATAAAGCATGTGGCCAACGTGTAATGGAATTTAGTGTTACAACTCAACTAAAAAATAATAATTAAATTAAATATTGGGGTATGCTGAAGATTTTAATAATGCGTATGCAACAATATTTAATTATTATATTTGAACTATATTACTATTATTCTTTTATTATCTATGTAATTTATTTTTCCATAGTACCAAGTCATGCAATGCACTATTTGTTGCAACACAAGTTTAAAATGCAGAAACCGGATTGTAATTTGTCTTTTTATTTCCTAATTTCAAAGTTTGCACTTTTAATACCTAAACACTTATTAAATAAATTTTAATACTGGAATTTTTGATATTTTTATTTTTATGATTTATTGAAATCTTATTTCAACAGTTTGTTTAGTTGTTGGGCTGCGTCAGTTGACTTGTTGAATGATTGAGTGTCAGTTGTCAGTGAAAAGTTTGAAAGTACACTCCGCTCACCTTTTAGTTCAGGAATGTGAGCTGCAGTTGGCAATAAACAGTACTTTTTGCTGCTGGTGCTATGCTATTAAGTGCGTATCACAACTTGCAATTTTCACGAAATATTAAATTAAATATTTAATTTAAACTATTTAAAGCATGCATTCAAGAATTTTAACGGCAGCTAAGCATTTTTCATTTAAATTTCGGTATGAACACTACTTTATGTATTCATAGCATGAATAAATAAAAAATAAATAATATGAAAAAATATTCCTATTCTATTATTCTATATTCTGTTATCTGTACCATTACTATTATATAGTATAGTATATAACATGGCAAAAGGTGGTTAGGTACCTCTATTCTAATGTACGCGTCAAAAATATATACCTTGACTCGTCAATGTTAGAAACTTTTTACCACCCCCTTCTGCCTCAAGCGTTTCTAGGGACCAAGGCGCATCGGAGCCGTGTGGAGCCGTGTGGAGCTGTCCGTTGGAGCTGCCTTCGTCAATTTCCAATTCTGGAGCCCATGCCTTCGAGTGTTTGGGAGAACGGCGCATCGGTACTAGATCGGTCATGGTTCGTTCTCTGCTACTTGGCTGACAGTGTCTATATCATTAAAGGCTTACTTGGCTCTGTGTAAGTACGGGGTAAGCTAGTCACACGGGGGTCCGTGCTGGGAGAACAGCTCTTAAGTGATTTGAAACGCTTGACCCCTTGAAACTAAAGATACTTTAACTTTATCAGCAAAGATCTGTCTAACTTGTTTCATCCAGGTATATCCAGAATATGTTTTTATTTTTATTACCCCATTTTAGCAGCTTTTGGTAATACTATTTTTCTCAGAGTTGAACGTATTTTTTAGTAACCTCACTTGTGCCTTGAATGGCTGCATCGTGATGTTTTGTGCTCCTGTTTCTAATCTAAGGTAATAGCATTGTGCTAAGTTTGATGACCCCGTAAGCAATCGTAGAAACATTGTTTTAAAGGTTTCCAGTTCCTTGCTAATCCACAGACATCAAGATTGAGCTCACAAGAGATTTGAACCGCCTCACATGTATATTTATGTCTTTCACTTTTGCCAAGCAGAAAAGTTGAAAAAGCTTGGCTTGCGCTAGTCTTGCTTTTTAGATGCTGAGCTTAAGCATCTATAGGAATGGCTATGTCCGTCCGTCTGTCTGTCTGTCTGTCTGTCTGTCTGTTCTTTATGCAATACAGGTCACAGTTTTTTAGCGATATTCGTCAAATATTTTTTAAATGGCCACAAACGCGAATGAGAAGTGCCCTATTGTTTTTGAGAGCGATCGAACTAACCAGTTTTTCACAATTAACAGTTGACTGGACCAACTTTTTTAGGCATCTAAAAGCATTGGAGAAAAACGGGTGATTTGCCGCTTTGCATCAGCCAAATGCACCAGCTAAATGGTTTCCTTACAGGCGCCAGTCAATGCACCAGAAACATGCACAAGTCATCAGCCCAAGCTACCCGCAGAAGTTACCTGCACCCACAAAGTATCCCTAAGGGGGGAGGTGTACTTAAGGTCACCCAAAAAGACGTCCCAACAATCTCAACTATTTTTTCTTAAACCATGAAAAAACTTTAAATACTTGCACCTCCCACCCACAAAGTATCCCCTAAGGGGAGGTGGTGTACTTAGGGTCACCCGCAGATGACGTCCCTAAAATCTAATTTGTTTTTGCTAAAACCATTAAAAAACTTCAGATACTTGCACCCCCACCCTCAAAGTATCCCCTATGGGGAGAGGGTGTACTTGGGGTCACTCACAAATGACGTCCCAAAAATCTTAATTTTCTCCCTAAAACCATTAAAAAACTTCAAATACTTGCATCCTCTACCCACAAAGTATCCCCTGAAGGGGAGGGGGTGTACTTGCGGTCACCCACAAATGACGTCCAAAAAATCTTAATTTTCTTGGTATACCCATTAAAAAACTTTAAATACTTGCACCATCTACCCACTTAGTACCCCCTCAGGGGAGAGGTGTACTTGGGGTTACTCACAAATGACGTCCCAAAAATCCTAATTTTCTTGCTAAAACCATTAAAAAACTTTAAATACTTGCACCCCCACCCACAAAGTATTCCATTAGGAGAGGGCAGGGGGGGGGAACTGGGGGTCACTTACAAATGACGTCCCAAAAATCTTAATTTTCTTGCTAAAACCATTGAAAAACTTTAAATACTTGCACCCCCCACCCACGTAGTATCACTTCAGGAAAGGAGGGTGTACTTGGGGTTACCCACAAATGACGTCCCAAAAAATCTCAACTGTTTTTGCTAAAACTAATAAAAAACTTTAAATACTTGCACCCCTGACCCACTAAGTATCCCCTTGAGAAGGAGAGGTGTACTTAGAGTCACCCACAAATGACGTTCTAGAAATCTTAATTTCTTTGCTAAAACTATTAAAAAACTTTAAATACTTGCATCCCCAACCCCACGAATTATCTCTTAGAGGAGGGGGGGGTTTAAGAATTTAAACAAGTCACAATCTTAAAAATATAAATATTTCTTATACCTAATGCTTTACTAACCGCAAACTAATGCTCCCCTACTCAACAAATCATCCTTTTTAGGTTCAGAAGGGCGGGGGGGGGGGGATTCAGGATCAATCGTTAAATATGTCCGAAAAAATTTAAGCCTCGAACCTAAGGTTGGAATGGAGCACACGACACCTAGATTCCCGTCCACAGCAATGAATCAGTAATGGCCTAAGCTAAGAAATATCTGATATAATATTTTGATTAAAGGAATCTCTTCTGTCTTTAGTTCAAAAATTAAATTAATAGATATCCCTAACACCGTCTTTTTCTAGCATACATACAGGGATCCTTCATAAATGACGTCATCACAAAATCACCATTTTAAGGATCCTTGTTAGTGCTGAATGCAAAATTTGGTAGATTTATATCTTCAAAATCTACTTTTACCAGTATACACACAATAATTGTCCATAAATAAAGTCGTCTAAATGTCATCATTTCAAAAAACACCCGTTATCAGTTTAAACATTATGTAATATAGTATTTCTAGCATGAAATATTATTATTGTACATATTAGGATCGTCCAACAATGTCGTCACTAAAATATTGCACTTTGGAGGGTATAAAGTGTATTGTATGTAAATAATGTGAAAAGATGCATCAATTGACTAAAGTCAATATTCTCTGTAGGCTCAGCATCTACTTTGGGCCCACGGTAGGCAAATCCGGCGCGAAGCGCCGGATTTTTCAAAGAAGTGTCCTTTTGCTGCTATAAATATTCCACTGTGCGTAAAAGGAAGGCCAAGACAAATGTAATGGTTGAAAATCTCAATCGGTTTTCTTTCCCATTTAAACTTTATGGTCTTGCTAATGTTGTTGCCTTTGCAGACGATCATTACCTTGGTTTCAGACTAATTGACCGTCAGGTCAATTCTTTAAAAGAAGCAGCTTAGCGTGTTTACTTTTCTTTGTCAGTTTAGTCTTTTAAAGGAGGATGATGTCATCTGCGTATAACAGGATAAGTAGTTCAATAGTAAGCATCTAAATTCCTTGTATATTGGCTCGGAGTAATTAATTGATCTTGTCGATATGAAAGTTTATGAGTGAGGAAAGTAAGGGACAAAGTTTAACCTTGCAAGACTCCTCCAGTCACTTTTATCATGTCCGCGTATCCTTAATTGCATCTCACTTTGGTTTTAGCCTAACCGCAGTTTTTTTTTGATTTTTTACAGCTTTTCCCTTTTCTATAGTCTGCCTAATTCTCTGATATAATGCAGTTCGTACAGCAAAAGGAATTTTGCTTGTTTAAATGTACAGATGTGTATATTTTGGCGATTGTATTAATCACGGCGATAGGCTTGTAACTACTAAATAGCTATGCGTCGTCTTTCTTGAAGATTGGTGCTGTTATTGTTTTCGCCCAGCTTGTTGGTATTTTTTAAACTTTTGCTGTGTTAAGTAGTTGAAGTAAGTAATTATAAGATAAGACGTCAAAATTTTTTCGTACATCGTTGGGTATGCTTCCTGCTCCCGAGGATGTAAAGTAAGCAAGGTTTATAATAGCTTTAAATATTTCTTTCAGTGTAATTTCTAGCGTCAAGTAAGGCAGGGTCAAAAAGTAGGATTTGACCGTAAGTGTTGCATACTTTTATGATGTCAGTGTCTAAGGTTTTAAACGCAGATTAAAAGTGCGCATCCCACTAAGATTTACAGATATTGTTAGTTTTTTTACAAAACGTTGTGTCCCTTAGCATGTTTACTGCACTCCAGTATTTTGCTTGCGACATAACAGTAATAGATTTTGTTTGGGACTAAATTAAGGAAAGTTTTATTTTTGACCTAACAGAGTGTTGGACACTCTTTATTGGCAAGCATTAAGTTATTAAGGCTGTCATTCCTATCACGATTATGGAGTGCATTCTTTTAATATTTGTGCATTAAAAAGAGGGCATTTTGTTTGGTTATGCTGCATTTTTTGTCTAATCACTTAGGACTGTGAGTTTTCCTTATGTCAGCATTAGTCTTAATGCGCATTATGACTTCCGTTGCTGTTTTGTTAACTAAATTGCTCAGGGTATTAAAATTACAGCAGTGAAAGTTCGAATCTTCACTATCCGCTTGCAACTGCCTCTAAAAGTGCATGGCCTTCTCTTTGTTTCACTGTATTTTGTCCTCCACTTCACTTGGGACAAAAAGTTTTGTTTTAGTGCTATGTGCAAACTTAATTAAAATTAGGACATGGTCAGATTCTAACCTTTTATTTATTGAAAAGTCTTTTAATCGCCTCACAGTTACACATGCAGAGGTTAATAACGCTACTGCCGTTCTGCTTTATGTATGTGTAATTGCCGTACTGATCAAAGAGAGTTCTTCAATTGAGCACTATGAGTTCATGTTTTGTGATGAACTCTATTAGCTTTTTTCTCTTTTGTTAGAAATTAGGTCTAATAAGTTCCTGGTTTTGCAAAATGTTGCGCGGAGTCTTATAGGTTCTTAAAGTTGCCCATTCTACTATTATAGCCTCTCATCAGAATGCTTTTATGTCTGCTTAGGTAGGGGGTGTCTTTAAATGGGTTGTCAATTTTGTCATCATATTAAGGCGTTGGCGGTATGTACACGAAGCAGATAAAAGTTGGTTTTTCTTCACATGTACATATATTTAATTATTGTTTTGTACCTGTCTTGGTGCACAATTTTACGTCTTATCGTTAATAGCACTGTTAAGAGTTACCAAAATGATTCCTCCACTCTTTCTGCCTCATTCAGCTACTGCAGGAGCCAGGACTATTGTTATATCTTGATATTTATATTTTAAGACTAATTTGATGGGAGTTTTTTTACGTTTTATTCATTAGGTTTGATACATTCGAGTCGTTTCTTTAATGTGAAGGTCTTTTAAAATTTATTTGTAAGCTGCTGTTTATGCACCTGTCGTCGATAAGTTTTTAATGATACCTTAATTTTGTTTATAGCCAAATATCAGTTTAAAAGGTTTAACAAATTTTAGTTTTAACTGGATTTGTTCTTATAGTATTTAATGAGGCATCACTTAATAATATCCCAGGAAACAATGATCGTTGCATTACTGCAGTTTTGTCGCGGGCAATGCTGTTTATGGTTGAAATAAAGCCAAGGTCAGCAATGTATTCTCTACCGACGCTGACACGCCGTCGTTTCTAGATGCTTTAGCATCTTTTGTAAAAGTCATGTCCGTCTGTCTGTCGCTGCAGATTACCCTTTTGATAGGAATTACTTGAAACTACTTGTTGTACTAAATTTCTACACGATAGTTAAAAGGTTGTTGTTGATAAAAGTTGAAAAATCCAGATTTTTCACACACAAGAAACTATTGCGTTATTGTTTTATTATGATGGTCCATGAATAACGTCGCCATAATCTTGACTCTTTCAATTGCAGGACCCATAAGTGACGTAACCTAGATTTTCACTGTTTTTTTTAAGATGGTCCATATTCTTTTTTTATTAACAGGGCTATTAAATAACGTCACCTAAAGTAACACGTTTTTATTAGGGTGATCCATTAAAGACGCCGCCAAAATCATTACTCTCATTACATAATCGATAGTTTTTAAGACAGAATGTTACTATTTTGCAGGTAGACCTGTGATTGCAAACTAGTTTCAAACCACTAAAAATGCAAAGGCAGAATTTTATATTGCTTTCGAGGTTGATCAAACTAACCAGTTTTCTAAGAAATATTGTTAAGTGGTCCCATGTCAAAACGCATTCGATGGGTACAACTTTGAACCGCCCACAAAAGCAAAAGCAAAGTTCCATATTGCTTTTGGAACTTATCGAACTAACCAGTTTTCTTAAAATAACTAATAAATGGACCAATGCAAAACGCTACATTTTTAAGGCTAACCTTAAGCAGGCCTTAGGTCCGTTTAATACACAGTTGTCCTACGTCATCTGCATACAATGTCCGTGATTCAAAATTCAAGCATATCACATATGTCGTCAAAAAATAATATAGATAAAACAAGACCCAGTACACTGACTTGTAGCACACCGACGCTTAAATCATAAGGCTTGGAAATAAAATTACCTAACTTTACTCCACTAATTTCGACTAAAAAGGTAACTACCAAGAATCTACGATAAGAAGGTAATTTGTATCTTGATTTCAATTTTTTTAGCAACTTGACATAAATAATCGAATCAAATGCTTTATTAGGTTCAACAAACAAAACAGTAGCAAACAATTTAGCTGCAATTGCCGTAAATATCTAATCGGTTAAATGAACAATGGCGTAAAAAGCCGATTTTCCCTTTTAAAACCCAAATTGAAATTCAGATATAAGCTTGTTGTTTTCAACATAGCTCATTATTCTTTTAGGAATACCAGCCTCAAACAGTTTAGCTAGAAAAGGAAAAATTTAGATTGGACGATACGAGAACGCAGAGTGCTAACTAACATTAGGTTTCAAGATTAAAGTTACTACTGCCTCTTCCCCAGTATTAAATGCATAGTTAAACAACTTTACAAGGACAGAGGCAAATGTAGTAGAGCATACCTTTTTATGTTTAGTGGAATATTTTTGAACCCAGCAGTAGAGTTACCCTTAGTAGATTTAACTAATTTGAGTGCAAATAACAATAAGTTTCCAAATCCTATTACATAAACAAAACGATGATCGTATAATAACACATTAAAATCTACAATTCCCTAAAATAGCTTCTTAATACATACAGTTAAAATAAGAATCAACATAAATGTCTGGTAACTTAAGTATTACCAAGAAGAAATATTACTATAAAACTCGTCAAAAGGTCACTGGGCTCTTGACATGGCGATGACATTGACTTTTCCTGCTAGGGGCAGTATGCATTTGTTATGTCGGGTAAGAACACGACTAAACTCGCACTGTGCTCGATAGTTAGGTGTGCCTGGTGTGATAATTAACTGTAGTAACTGGTTCACTAGGAATTTTTTCCGAGTCGACAGTTTTACTGTAGTAAGTGTACTTACTACAGTCGAGTTAACTGTATACAATGGTACAGTGGAAAGTTATACTACCATCGTAGAGGAGCTGGCACATAAAAGTTTAAACTGTGAATGTCAACGTGTCTCTAAAACTTACAACTTGCGTTAGTTTAGGTACTACTGGTTCAAATAATCCCGGCTTGGCGGGTCAGTGGTCTAACTATACGTGTACGTAAAGGAATAGGAACTTACCAATTAAAAAGTGACTTTTAAATGCTTGTAAAATAAAAGATAATTAATTTTTGTTTTTGTGCAGCGTATCGAGCGGCTAGATCTTCTTCAGGCACTTGTTAATTGAAATGGCAGCGTGTTATATTCGCGCTGGTAAATTAAACCGTAGGTGAGTGAATAAGGAAAGGAATGTAATAGACAAATTTAAGGCAAAGGATAGACGTGGCGTCTCGTATGCTAGTCGTGGGTATAAGTGTTTTTTTTTAGATTAACAAATATTATCCAATAATATCCGTGGATTGAATTGACAATGTAATGAGATTGGTGATGCATTGAATTGCTATGGATCGAGATGCTGCACATGGTGGGAAAACAATAGCGTCAACGAGGGTGCACATCAAAAGAAACCCTCAGCAGTATAATAATATAATAATAATTTATTCATTTTGTCGATTTGGCCTCAGCCCATACAACATTTATAATTAGTTTGATTTTGCAGGATAATTTATCCTTGGTTAATATAATATGATATGTATTGTAAGTTTGTGATAATGTGCGTTGGTTTGGTTTTTTCTTTTGTTCCTGTAAGGGAGCATGGTATAAAAATAATATATAGACAATAGCATAGGTTATATTCCGTTTATATATATAGTCATGATTTTTGTAGAAATTAATAATGTTCTTAGTAGCTAATATTGATTCTATCGGATTTATTTGTAGGGTCGATTTATCAGGAGTTTGTAGGTCTGTTTATATTTCTTCAGTACATTTGTAGTAAAAATTCCGGATTCTAAGGGCTTCATCTCAGAAGTCGAAAAGTTGTTCAAATACTCTTATATCATGGTAGCAGCTGAAGGTTTTCTTAGTGATGTTCATTCTAGTTGAGCTTGTACTCATCAGTTCTTTGAGAAATTTGGTTCTGGGCGGTTTGTAGTGAGGGCAGCTGAGCATTATGTGAAAGATGTCTTCTTCTTCTCTCCCGCATAGGTTGCAGCTAGAAGGTTCATCTTGCTTCCAAATTCTGTTTATACCGTTGAGGTTGGTTGCCTTTCCTCTTATAACAATTCTTAGTAGGCCACATCTAAGGTTCGTCAGAAATTTCACCATGTTCCAAGCCAGACTCAGTTCGAAGTACTCCGATCTTAAGGCATGCGTCTTCATCAGACTGTAGTGCTTTAGTGAATTACTTTTTTGCATCTGTTTAACGTCCATTTTGGTACACTTTAGCCTATATTTTCCCAGGATTTAATTTTTGTGCTTCCCTAAATATTCACTATTCAGCTTTTAAAACTCTTCTTGAAGAGATGCGTCTATAAAGATCTTCCTTACTTGTAGCATCCAGTTATATCTAGAGTCCTTGGCCGTAGTGTTCATTGCCTCTTCATAGCAGTTTCTGGCTATGCGGTTGTCCTCTGCGGTCATGATCTTCTCCAAGAATCTGAGTAGTGCTTTAAAAAGCTGCATCTTGATGCTCTGCACTCCTGTCTCTAGCCAAAGGTAGTATTTTGGCGTGGAATTGGACGTTCTTGTGAGGTTTCTAAGAAACATGTTCTGAAATGTTATCAGTTCTTCAGTATATCGAAGTGCCCAGATTGGCGCAGCATACATTAGGATAGAGCTAACTAGTGAATTGAAGAGTCCGATGTGAAGCTTTATGTCTGTGATTTTTGCTCGGTAGAATAGGTCAAACAGTTAAGACTGCGCTACTTTAGCTTTTCTGAAAAAATGGTCTTTTGTTTAGTTAAAGAATCCACTCTGTGTAAATAGGACGCCTAGGTAAACGTATTGGTTGACAATTTCAAGCGGCTTGCTTTCCCATTTTAACGCAGTTGATTTGGAAATTTTGTTTCCCTTTCTGAAGATCATAATATTTGTTTTAGATAGGTTAACCTTCAGGTCATGCGTTTCAAAGAAGCTGCTGAGTGTATCGATTTGTTTCTTGAGGTCCAGTTCGTTAGATGCAAGAAGGATGATGTCATTGGCGTATAAAAGAATGAGTTTTTCAAGGGTTAACATTTTTATTCCGTGTATTTTACTTGCTCAAAGTATCTCGGTATTCTTATCTATAAATATTGTAAAAAGTGTTGGTGACAATGTTTCGCCTTGTAACACTCCCCTTATAACTCTAATCATGTCGGTATATCCTTCTTTACATCTCCCTTTGGTTTTTGCTTGATCGTAGATTTCTTTAATCTTTGCGATAAGACACTCACTTAATCCAGCTTCCTTAAGCCTGACCCACAGCTTATCTCGTTTAATGGAGTCAAAAGCCTGACTAAGGTCCACAAATAAGGCAAATAATTTTCCTTTCTTTAGGAGTGCCGGTATGTTGAGCTGCTTCACGATACACGCATAGAGTGAAAATATGTGGTCTGTACAGCCACGTCCTTTTTTGTAGACAGCTTGGTTTTCAGATAGAATGTCGTTTGTGGAGCAGAAGGAGCTAAGCTTAATTGACATAATACAAGTGTATAGCATCGTAATAGTATTTATAAGAGCGATCGGTCTGTAATTACTCAGTATTTCGGAATCACGTTTCTTGTAAATAGGTGCAGTTATAATTTCAGCCCATTCGCTTGGAATCCGTTTGTCCTTAGATGCGTTTAGTAGTTGTAGTAGGTAATCGTAAGTCGTGTTGTCTAGATTTTTCCATACTTCATTTAGATTTCCATCAGCCTCGGGTGATTTGTTGTTGGCAAGTCTATTAGTAGCTTTTAGGAGTTCCATCATGGTAATCTCAGCATCTAAGAAGGTGGGGTTGCATTCAAACGCTAAGTTACTAGATTTCAACACTTCCTTAACTTCAGTCTCTGCAGTTTCAAAAACTATGCGGAAGTGGGCATCCCACTGAGACTTGGTGATGTCGTTTGGCCTTAAGTTGAATTTCTTGTCTCTATGCATGTTCACAGCTTTCCAATAGCTTGTTGAGTCTTTGCTATTATGAATTTTGTATTGCAATTTATCAAACAATATCTTTTTTTTGTCTAAGCATAGACTCCGGTAATTTTTCTTGCCTTGTAGGAATTTCTCAAGACTGTCGTCAGCTGGAATACCATGTCGTGTGTCCTTTCTATATTTATGCAAAAGAGAAAATGCGTTTCTTTTAGCAGTGCTACATTATTTGTCAAACCAGTTTGGACCATAGATTCTCGTTGTTCTGCTTTTGGTTTCAGTGCTTAAACCAGCTTGACTTGCTTTATTGTAGATATGGTGTGTAAGAGTCGCATAGTCACATTCGCTAACGTCTAGGTTTTTACTGTTGCTCTCCAGTTGTAATTGGAAGATTGTTGCCTTCTCTTTACTCCATCGTATGCGGGGTTCAACAGCTGCAGCAGTGTCTATAGGTTTCTGTCCTATCTGTGTTGTTTGGGTTAGTATTCGGAGATGGTCTGATTCTAGGCACTCAATCACTGTAAAGTCAGCTACGTACTCGCTTATTCAGTCGTTACACATGCATAGATCCACTAAACTGTTTCCGTTGTGTTCTATAAATGTCGCGGTACCATCTAGATCAGAAGGGCTCCTTCCATTTAAGACTGTTAGGTCATTGGCTTTTACTAGTTCGATCAAGTTCTTTCCTCTTTTGTTTGTGTTTGAGTCTGACAAGTGTCTTGTCCTTCTAAAATTTAGCGCGGCTTCTGTTGTGTTCTTCCTGCTATTTAGATCTCCAATCAGTAGACATCTTTGGCTTTTTAATTGCGCTGTCTTTAAATGGTTGTCAATTTCGTCGTCATGTTTAGAAGTTAGAAGTATATATGCAAATACTACAAGTGTTTGTTTGCCTTTGTGCGTATACTCAATTGCTGTCCTATATGGGTCTTGGTGTATCAGTTTACATATCGATGCTATGTTGTTCTGCATTCCAACAAGAAGTCCTCCTTAAGCTACTTTTTGGCCCCCATCACCGTGTTTCGGTCTTCAAGAGAGCTAAAACAGAAACAGACTTTGTTTATTGGGACGCTGTGTTTGCTTTTCATCCTCCTAATCGTGGCTGGGTATATATTGCTTAGCGTCAGGATGTCATAAATGAAGCTGGTGACTTGTGTTCTAAGCGTTTCCTGGGTTTCCTCTCTTTGCACTTTTATACCAGTTCATTCTTCTGGCCTCCAGTTCCATTCTGAGGATTCGTTTTTCCACCTCCTTGCTAGAGTTGTGAAGCTAATTGGGTTCTGCTCTAAAGTCACAATTCTTTCTTTTAGTTGCTCGTTTTCGTCTTCCAGAATTTGGATCCGCGACGTTAGCACGTCAACCTTGTCATTGAGTGCGTGTTCAATTAAGTCGAGTCTCTCCTGAATGCTGTTCTCTGTTGCTGCTATTTTACTTGATAATTTGGTTGTTACTTTTAAATTTCCCCGCGAGATGGCATCTAGTACGTCCTGAAAACTCATTTTGGTACTGTGTGTAACTTCATTATCCTCAGTTTCGTCTAGTTCTAGCAAATCGTCGACAGTCAGTGCTTGCGGTTTTGCTTTTTTGCTGTCTTTATCGTCGTCCTCAAATGCTGGTTTACGCTTTTTATTCTCTTCAGTGGTTGTCAGTGTATCCAGTTCTTGGGAGGGAGAGAGGGTTCTGTTTATTTGGTTTTCGTCTTAATTATGTTCAGCATAGGTTAAACAGGCAACACTCTTTAGCGTCGCTAAAGAATGGTTGCTTATTTCAGAGTCGGCGTCGCCAATTGCTGAATTATGAATTGGTTTCGGTCAAATTTTTTATTATTATTCCACACATGCACGAGTTATTTTGTCGTTATTGACTGTAAACGTTTTACTTATGCTTAAGTGTGCTTCGCATCAACCTTTCCTCGTTTCCTGTCGAGTCAATACTTCATCTTTATCCGTTATACATGTGTCCTACTGTAGCGTACGAGTTATTTGTGTCTTCTTATGGTGGCCGCAAAACATTAGACGTGCAGTCGCATGGACCCTTGTCCCTTCCTCGTCTAGTCAATTCTTTATCCACGTCCGTTTTATTCGTGTCGTACTGTAGTGTACTAGTTATTTGACTATGCGTATTACCTGGTGCTTAGGCGTGCATTCGCATCAATCCTTGCTCCATCCCCGTCTAGTAAGTTTTTTATCCGCGTCCGTGGTATATGTGTCCTACTGTAGTGTACTAGTTAATTGTGTCGTACTATGGTTGCCAAATTATCTGAGTCACACTGTAGTATTGATAAAATTAAAAAATCGCTTGAAAATCCGTGTTATTAGTGTCCCACTGTAGGTCCGTCATAAGTCACGTCCCACTGTAAGTTGCAATTAATTAAAATTCCAATCAGCAGACCTGCACAGTGACAACTGTCATGCATAGGGCTGGTGGGGGAAATTCGCAAAAAATTGGAAAATTCGGCGTGGGCTGTATACTGAGAAGTACTTTTCACTACTTAAGATGTAAGTTACAGTTTAATAAAAATTTGTGTGTTACGCGTCTTGTGTGGCAGTGGGAGAGTGGAAATGAATGATTGACTGACTGTAGAGATGAAACGGTTCCTTATGTTTGTGTTGATAAAAGTTATAATAATTATTGTTTAATTTTGGTCTTGTTCTTAGGTACGCTTGTCGTTTTGTAATTCAAATATAACTCTAAGTAGCAAATTCGAATTTTCGAAGAGAAAAATAGTAGTGTGGAGGCGCAAAAGGTGAAGTCACTGTAGACTGAAGTTCCACTTGCTGGTATATTTTCTGGTGTGTCCACTGTTTTTCGTGTCTTTGGGTAGCTTCAGGTTTTGTATGGGTAGGTTGTGATAGGCTGCAGAAGAAATTTTAGAAATAGTCGATAGTTTTTTCTCACTCTTCGGGACTTAATTTTATAATTTATTGTAGAACTTCAATTTGATTCTGACACAGTAGAAATTGCTCTTTCTAGTGATTTTAAGCAAAGGTCCAAGGTCAAACTTCTTCCTTTTTTTTCTTTGAAAAACAAAATTTTCTTTTCCCGTTAAATAGAGTGGGATGTTGTCAGCGAGCGGGAAACCAAGGATAACCCTCAGCAGTATATATATATATATATATAAAGGGCTGTGTGAAGGGTGAGCGTGCGAATAAAAAAGGTTGGGTCTTTATGAGTTATAGTATATACATGTATAAAAAAAGTCATGAGAAGGGTGGGCGTGTGAATGAAAAAGATTGGACCTGCATATATTTTCATATGATATCATATCACATCATATGTACATACATGAACATAACATAACAGTAGTAGTGTGTCTAGTGTACAGTTGGATTCCACACTTTAGTATGTACATGACTGATATTGTCACTATGAATTGTTAACAATGCATAGTAACAAAAGCAAGAGTACGCGTGTGTACAATAAAAGCAAAAGGTGGAAGAAAGAAAATCTGAGTTTTGCAGTGGCCGATAATCATTAATATTAAAAACTTGTAATTTTTATAGCAATTGGGTAGGGTGAACCTACATGAGCAGCTATCATTAGCAAAATACGTGATATATATCTTAATTGTTTCTATTGTGAAACCAAAGTCAAACAGATGCACTCAAGGCATATAGCTCACCAATGCAGATACTGGTTTTTATGTATAGAATAAATAATGTCATCCAAGTGCTTCATCACGGATGACTAAGAAAAGCCAGCTAAAGAGTGCTGCTTCACCCTAGCAGTTCAAAGCATTTTATAGTGAGTCTGTATAGTGTATTAATTAAATTTAGGTGATTTCAATTAGTTATCTATTGATCTGTCACCCAATAAACCGTATTGGTTACTACACACATCATGATATCATACAAAAGCGGCGTCACCGAAAAACGAAGCTCCGTCGATCCCTTCATCCGACGGACGGGCTTATAGGTGTTAAAATCTTTCATCAGTCAAGTCATCTCTCCTGCTTTCTCTCTCCCATCATGTCCGTTTTGTGCTTTAATTATTTTTAATTTTTTAAATACTGTAAACTGATCAAACTTTTACTAGAAGTGACTTTCAAAATTTTAGAAATAGTTTACTTGTTTCTTGCACAAATAAGACTGTGTCAACTAAAGAAAATTTGTACAACTTATAAATGTGTTCGAAAAACAAAATTTTATTTTAAAATTATCCAAAGTGAATAATTTTAACTCTACTAAAGTTTAAAAATCAAAAAAGTTGTAATAAAAAAATTAAATTTTTCTTGTACATTGTAAAAAAATGACTGTCACTTAGAAAAGCAAGTGTGCTGTACATTTTATACGCGCATATTCAAAAACTTTAACGGTTATACAAAACAAAGTCAATAATTCTAACGTTCGAAATTTCAATGTGATATTATTTAAATTGCTTTGTTTCTTGTACATTATAATAAAAAACTATCTCCAAGTGAATTTTAAAATTTAAATTGTGTTTTTTCCTACATATTTTAATGGAAAAACTGTACACTTTACAAGTGCATCAACAATTACTTCGAAGTGTATACAAACAAAGTGATTATTTCTAAACGCAAGTCGTGATTGTGCTCAAAGTTTACCGCCTAGTGTTAATTAATATGAGTGTTTGTGAGTTAGTAATTACTAAAACCAATAATAACTAATTTATTGTTATCAGATACAATTTTGTGTTTTTTATTAGATTTTATAATTTTTTATTCTCATATTCAAAGATTTTTATGAACATTACACGATTAAAGACATGGAACTTTACATTTCTAATTACCATTAAAATTAAAAATTTGTTTTTTAATTTCACATTTGTATTTTTAAGTAACAGCATAAATCAAAACTTGTTTTTTTTTAAATTTTACATTCACATTTTATATTTATGTCAAAAGGCAAAATTGTTTTAGTTTTTTTAATAAGCAGTCACATTAATTATATTATATTACAAAATTGACGTTTTATATTTCACCTTCACATTTATTATTTTTAATTATTTGTAAAGACAAACTAATTATTTACAATTTTACTTGTTTGCAATTCTGCGAGCGTCACGTGGAGCAATCATTTCTTTCATATTCAGACTAATCACTGGTCCTATCAAGCCTCTAAACTTAGTCCACGTTACAAATATGAGACACTGCAATGAAATGACAGTTCATATTTGCTAGTGATGCTATTCTTTCCCAAGCAAAAACGGGTAAAGACAAGATGCTCTTCTGCATATAAATAATAGTCCAAGTTCAACTGGTTTTTATGTGCATGATCGACTAATTTCCCAGTAAAGTGAGAGATGAGCTCAGTCCGTCCTTGAGCTGTATACTCATAAATCTAAGGTAGGATTGTTTCCAGAAATTTTGCTCCAAAAAAATTTTTCCACAACGTTTTCCTAAAGCTTTAAATTTGTGCACGCCTTTAGTTTTAGTTTCTAATAATTCTTTAATTTTAATTTGATTGCGCGTTAGACAAATTGGCATTGCCATAGTTGCATCTTAAACTTCCTCAGAATAATCAAGTGAGACTGTTAAGATATATTCTATTCCTCCCTCATTACCGAGATTGAGATCTTCCCAATCAATTTGTTCCAGCTCGCAATTATCTACCCACTTAAAATCACCAATTGAAAACTTTATTTGCATAAACTAAGCATACAATGCATTCTAATCTGCATATAATAAATGTTAATGTGACAAACTAGAGTCAAAGTTCTTCATGTCTATTTCACAATTGCTTTTACTTGCAAGTTTTTTTCTGAAAGCATAACATATTCCACAACGCACGGCATCCAGCACCATATTATGCATTTTCAAATTGCATATGGCTTTAATTTCAACACCGATGCTATACACGAAACATGACTAGACAAATTAAAATGTTGTGCATTGGTAGGTAGAAGCCATACCAAACAGTATGTGTGCATTACTCTTAAAATTTTGGCATATCATCGCTAAGAAAGCAGAATCTTAAACTGTATATAGCTTACAATGCTCTCAAAAATCTTTAATTTTAAACTTAATTATTATTTGATTTACAACATCTCACTCGGCATCTGTTATTTCAGTATTTCTCAAATTATAACTGAAATATTCACGGGTTGGCATCTTGTTTCAATCTTAAAATACAGATATTGATGTGAGATATGTGCATGTAAATGGTAGTTTAGCAAGTAAAAGCTCTATATCTTCATCAGTGCTGTTGTTAATCGTTGGTATTGTAAAGTTTCGACACTGTTTCACAATAAAAATTTTCTTTCTTTAATTTTCATGCTAAGTTACTTAAGCTTTCTGGTAAAAATTCTATACAGTCGATAAATCTTACAGTTACTTGTCTATCGTACTTATCGTCATTAACATCGTCTGAATCAAAGGTTGTTCTCAATTGTGGTGATTCCAAGTCTTTAGCTTTAATTGTCATTTGAATGAAATCTTCAGAAATTTTAGCAATGACATCAACATTGTTTGTTAAAAACAAGTTGGACTCAAAACCAAAAATTAAAAGGTGGTGATCAAATTTTGATCTGGTGAATAAGATACATATAAGCTCTTTTTGATATTTTATTTGCAGATTACATCCTTGACACATCGCAGCAATGTAGGTACTGTCCATATGTGGGTGGTAAAAGGCCCTTATTACAGGCTTTGGTTTCTTTTTCCAGTAATTTAAATCATTATCGGCCGGTTTTCTATTTGTTTAGTGAATTCGCGGTTGCATATTTTACAAACCGTAGATTTATTATGCCTTTTTAAAGTTTCTTCGTCTGATTCATTAAAATTGTTTGTATTCCGCACATCAGTTATTAATTTATGTGTCCATGAAAAGACAGATTTAAAGAAAGTTTCAACAACCTGTTAGCCTTCAAAAAACTCAACGTGAATAACTTTTAGAGTGTTGCATTTATTTTGTACGATGACAATTAAATAACTTGCATGCATGTACACTGCTTTTACTGTTGTAACATTTGCACCTTTTTCAACTTTCACCGGTATTGCAAAAGCCTCGAAATCAAAAACCAGAATAGAGGGCACCATAAGTGTCATAGCTGGTGATCTGAATTTAACTCTGAATGTTTATTTGAAAATTCAGTTAATTGTTCAATTTTCATGCACGAATAACCATGTCTCAACTGATATCTGTTACAGTTAAAGTATTTAAAACATTTTTGACACACAAACACTTTATTTAGTTTATATAACTAAGAAATGTATTCAAATTAGTAATAACATTAAAATGGTATCAAGTTTCACTATTGTCGTTTCAAACAAATAAAAAACAAATTTACAGTTTTATCTGATTCAAATTCACTATTTCGTACAAGAAAAATATTTTTTTTCTCTTGTGTAAACACACTTACACAAATACGGTTACGTTTTTCAAATACAGGTATGTCGATGTTTTTATTATAGATATTAGTTATTCCGTTTTTGTAAATTGGCGTTAGTAAATAACTTGACGCTCTTGCTGAAGTAAATATCTTAAGCTTTCCAATTTTTATTTAAAACGAAATAATTCTTGTGATAGTCTAACAACTAGTCTTTGGTAAATATGATCAATTTTGCTAAAATTTGGTCAGCACACATTAGAATAAAATTTAAAACGTCGTTTTTATACAGTGAATAAAAATTGTCTCTTTTCAAGTAGTAGGGACACGCCTAATGGTGATCAGTATAATGGTGATCAGTAGCGATGTTAGAAAAACTACTGCCTTTAAAATTTTTTGTCACTGATAGTGATGTAGCCTATAATCTTAACTACCTATAGTAGTACTTTCAGCTCCGTTGCTTCAAAAGTTTTAACCACTTTTTCAAACTATATCACTTATAAGACGGTACTTTTTCTATGTTGGCAATGCTTTTTCAAGCAAACTGATCACCTTTTAGGGCAATAAGGATTTCAAATTTTTTTTTAACTTTATTCAGACAATGACTTGTCTCTCTTGCAAACTTTGATTTTAGACACTCAATATTTTTCAGTAGATACAGAATTAAAAGACAAGTACAATGGTCCAACATGCTTTATTATTTTCATTATAGTCATTATAGTCATTTGCTTCAAAAGATACAGGTTCTTGAAGTTTTGAAAAAATAAACCCGATCACCAATAGGACGAACTCTACTAGACAGTTTCTTAGTGCATAGTTTCTTCCTTGTCTTCATCAATCACCTGATTTTTAATTAAAATATCAATTTCAATTTATGCAGAAACCGTCTTGTATATATGGATTATTCACATGTGCAAAAGTAGATTCCCCATCAATCAGATTAAAATCTTCAGAAAAATTATATATGTAGTGTACTCAAGTAGATCAATGAAAACGATTATATTCTTTAAAAAACGACAAATCAATGTCATTGTTTTGGTTGATATGACATCAACATTTTCTATCAAATAAACAATTATGATCGTTTTTCTAGCTGTTTACCTTGCACAGTGCTCGCAAAAGGCACACGTTTAATGTGCACATCATGTCCGACATGACGTCGACATTTGAAGGGACATCTGCGCATTACACAATTAAAAAATGAACATTTTTGATAAACAAAAATCACTTGTGGTTGCAAAGGACCTTTCAAATCTTCATTTTCATCGATTGTTTTGCTTTTTTCATTGAACAGGTGAATTATTAGAGTTGTTTTCCAATCACGCCAACGTTGCTTAAAAAGCTTGTAGAGCTTCAATATAAACAGCACGACTAGAACTCCAAACAAAGAATAAACAAGGAAAAAATCGTTTGGACTCTGCTGATTTTTGTTTCTACAGGTTCCACATCAGAAATTGGACTGCGTCTGCAATTGAGTTTGTCAGTAATTGACTATCTAGTTAAAGTTAGGAATCTTTTATCCAGTTTTTTTGTATTTGATCGTACTGCTTGGCAAACGCAGCATGTTCTAGATCAAGTACAGTATCATCTGCACTACTGTTACTGCAAATACTTGCAGCACAGAGTAATATCAAAAAAGCGCACTGTATTGTCATGTTGACACATTAAATGCTTCAAGAACAATAGTTATTTTTCAGTCTTTCCTCCTCGTTTATAGGGTTTTCTTTTACTTGCTTGATTTTGTGGTTTTCTTTTGTATAGAAATTTAAATTATAACTAAAACGTTTTTTTAATTTTACGCTTTTGAACGCTATGTTCTATCTTTGCATGTAAATTTGGTCCAGTTTTTATTCTAGTAGTGTTTTCTTAAACAGCAGAATTAGTTTTTATTGCAGCTACATTTTTTGAAATAGTAGGATTGGGTTTTGTGTCGTGTATAGTAGGATTAGTTTTTATTTCAGTAGTATTTTCGCAAATAGCAGGAATAATTTTTATTTTATTCGTATTTTCTTGAATAGCAGGGTTGGTTAATATTTCAGTAGTAATTTCTCAAATAGTAGAATAAGTTTTTATTGTATCTTACTCTGCCACTACTGACGCATTCAGATTTTTGGTTTAAAAAAGAAAAAATGATAAGTCAACGCTAGTCTTGCAATTCAATATGTATAAATTCATTAGTTTAGCATACAGTTCGGGTTCTACACATTTTATAATTTTGGCCATTATACGCACGTGTGTCTGAATAGACAGTAAAAAACGATTGACAACCTCACCAGCAATATGTTTTTTAGTAAACTTTCTTTTAGTATATTATAATTAGGTGTAGATATAAATCTCCTAACTGACTCAGTAATTTCTGTACTGTTGCAAAATATATCTAGATTTTGCGTGCATTTAACAATTTAACGCAGTTGATTTTCAGTAGCGTTAGCTATTTAAAATCCTATGTGTCCTTGAATTTCAACTTTACGAAGGAATTTGCATTCGTATTCTAGTCGTGTGCTCATATTTGAGCGTGAACATTGCAATTTTCTCTATAAAAAAATAAAATCGAAGCCAATACTAGTTGATACTTCGTAGGTGCATGTTACAAACTATGTAACCGAAAGGTCTAAGTGTGACAGACTCTATATATGCATCTTCTATAAACTTTACTTGTCCTGGACATAATTGAGCCCGTATTGTAGTAGTAGTAGTAGTAGTAGTAAGTAGTAGTAGTAGTAGTATAGATTTATTGCATTTACAAGCCTAAGCCCACACACATATCAGATTAAATGATGTTACAGAGTTTTTAATAAACAAATAATATATAATACCACCTTAGCCAAGGGGAAAATTATTTTTTATTACAATCAGCATGATCACGAACAAACTAATTATGAGTATACATAAATTCAATACATTTTATAACTCTATTTAACAGTATACATGTATAAGATTAGTTCACTTATTCATTTTAGGAGATTCACATCAATTCTAGCTATATTTAGTCGAATAACAATGATGAATGAGTAGTAACTGAACACTGGAAGTCTAAATATGATACGCTTGCGTTGAAATCGGGTTACAGTTGCTTTACTTCAGTAATTTTTATTAAATCATCGGATCATCATCAGATCATCATCATTATCAGATTTTTGATCATAATATCTTGTAACAATAGTAACATTATTATATTAGAGAGTTAGGTATTGACTTTGAGTCTCATGAAACAAAAACATTTTTAAACTAAATTTGATTGGCTAGCCAGTAGGGACAACAATTAACTAACTGAATGCTTTAAAGTTTGTTATATTAATTTATAAGATATATAACAGTTATTTATTTAATTAATTACGATTTGTCCTTATCAAGTTATTTCCATCACTAGAGTAAGTAACACCAACCGGCTTGAAGGAGTAGAATCCTAAGTAATTGACTGACTTGAAGAAGGGGTCCAGTTTTTTGATCCAGTATTGTTCCGTAATAAAAACACCCAGTACTATTTCCTTGTTTGCTATAGTTTTTTCAATGTATAAAACTAGCCTATGAATAGCCGTTTCAATTAAGGAGCCTTTAAGATAGGAAAACTGATTGTTGGTCTTTAAATGATGTACAAGCTGCGGGCTTCTGAGATTTCTGTCAACAAGTCTCTCTATAGTCTTAAGCATGAATGAGTTCAGTTGAATCGGTCTCCATGCTGAGTGCATTTCATAGTCCGACTTGCCTTGTTTTGAAAGAAAGATTATTTTAGCTTGCCTCCATATGCTTGGAATATAGCCAGTCGAGAGACTTGCTTTAAATAATTCCAGCATATGATTGGAGACTGCACTTTAACCTTAATGCAATAACACAGAGGCTATGCTGTCAGGCCCTGGTGCTTTAAAAGAATTGAAGCTGTGGACCGCAGCCCACAAATTTGCTAGGGTGACCACTTCCTCAATGAGGCTTAAGTTGCTGACTGTGTGGTCTACTATATGTGTTACCCTATCTGGGTTATCCGGAAAGTGGCAGTCTACTAGAATCTGCAGCGCAGTCCTCGAGTCAGTTAATCGGATGCCAGATACTGGGTCTTTAATTATCACCAGTTCTTTCCTTATGTTCCCAGACAGTATCTTATGTAGTCGACTTGCCGCGGGCAATGTGGACACCTTACTGCAGTCTGTCTGCCATGAGTTTCTCTTTTCCTTGCGAATTGTCCTTTTGAGTGCTCTGAAAGCAGCGGTGTGAATTAATCTATGTACATCACTTGCACCAGGCTTGGTGCTCCGGTAGGCCCGCTTCGCTGTTTTGCGCAAGGTGTCTAGATCTTTATTCCACCATGGCACCGCTTTGCGCCCAGGGTATGTGCGTTTCATATGGCATGCTTTTGCCCATGATTTTGTGATTGCATTGTTTATGTCAATTGCTCTTTGTTCGATTGCGTTGCATTTGTAATCTAGTCCTAATTCAATTGCTGACAGTAAGTTGGTTAGATCCTCACTGTAGCAGTCCTAGTTGGTTTTGCGAATTTTTCTACTAGATTTAGGTTGAGGTCGGCTGGCACTAACCATAAAAGTAATATATTTGTGGTCAGATAGCGACTCTTTGTTGCTTACCTCCCAGTCTTTTATAGGTACCCAGGCCCATTAATTTGCAAGTGTGATGTCAAGCACTTTCCTGCGACTTTTGTTACAAAAGTGGGTTTATTCCCCCTATTTATTACATCGATGTCACTTTTGATCATGTATTCAAATAGTTGCTCACCCCTTTTGTTTGTGTTAGAGCTACTTCAGTAATTGTGGTGTGCGTTGCAGTCTGCTTCCACAATTAAAGGGATTCTATTAATTTTGCAGTGTTCTATTAGCTTTGTTGGTGCCTGCGGTGGACATGAGGCCTCGTGTGCCATGTACGCCGAGGCAAATATTATTACCTTGTTGCGCCAATTCGTTTTATTTGCTACTAGATCCCGGTCAAAGAAATGAATTAACAACTCCACATGGACATTTTTAGTCACCAGGATGCATGCACGTGGCAGAGTGTTATCATTTGCCGTGCTACTGTCTACAAATAATTGGTCTTGTCTACCTAGACCCCTTATTGCAGACCTAAAGTAGTATGGTTCTTGTATTAGACTTATGAATGAATAAGAGGTTTTGTAGGCATGGTTTGTACTTTTTTTGTGTTTTTGTAGCATCACCCCGTCGCGCGATCTGCATAGGGCTACAGCAGCGTCTTTGGAGTGGTGCAAGTTTATTTAGGTCACATCTACAAGGGGTGTTAATAGTGGCGACCCCCTTGACTGATTAGACCCTTTATGCCTTAGCCTATTGACTGACCTCTATCACTGCTTCATCTACTAACCTGCCTCCTCCCCTGCTCTGGGATAGGATACCGGAGAAGATGGTTGGACTTGAGCCAAAGAAGAGCTCGAAGCTCCTTTGCTCTATGAGTATCGCTGATCTGCTGTCCATGGATAAGAGGTATGAGTGGGATGTAGAGTACTCCCCCTCTCTGGACTCTGTCGTCGTGGGATCGTTGAGTATTGCCCACGATGTTGTGTCTAAACCCTCGTTCATAGCCTTTAAGGTCTTCAGGAGAACCTTGAATTCATGTTTGACCGTGGATCTGAATTTGATTCTGAAATTGTGTGACTTAGGCTTAACCGGTGCTTCAGGAGCTAGGTAACACTTGAAGTAGGTGCTTCGATTAGGCCCCACCCACTCCCATGCGTCACCTTCCCGGATTACCCATTCTGCTGTTTTCGCATCATGGCAGTCCACACAGGCCCATCCATGATGAATGAGAGTGCTGTAAATGCGATACACTGTCGGTGGTTCCGCCTGTGCCTCAGCAAATACACGTGTGTCAAGTGTATCTCGGACAAAGCGATGCTCTTCTTGGGACAATTTAGTCCATAGATCGTCTCAGATGGTGATGACTACTTGGACCTCGCCTCTAGCCCCCTCAATCAGACCCTTATGCTTTTTGGGTTCTTTACCCCCTGTGGATGGTGTAAGCATTTCTCTAGTGCGTTTGGGAGTTGATGCCCTAGTAACTTCTGCCCCACTCTTCGAACTACCTTGAGCTGACCTAAGTTGCCCTAAGCCGTCAGGTTTGCTTGTGAGCACGCCACTGGTGGCTCCTCTACCTTTTGCCCCTTCCTGAGCTGCACTTGTTACGCCCCTGCGGTACCCTTGCCCCCTTGGTATTGACCCGAACCCAGTCTCAGCCCCATAACTGATCGCCCTGGATGCGCCACTGAGCCCTCCTTTTGTTGCTTGTGGACTGCCCGCCGCGTACTGTCATATGCCAGGTTCACTACTAAAGTTCCCTGCGGTTGTTGTCGATCTGTTTGCTCTATGGTACAGTAGCCTAGTTCCACTGATGCTCGTGGCTGCTTTTGGTTCTATCATCCGATTTGGATTGAATCCCGTAAACCCACGAGCAAACCCACTAGTTGTACCGCCCCTGTAATGTAGCCCGGTCCTTATTGCTGGCCCACCTTTGATGATCCCGTACCTGCCTCGTTGTGCGGGAGTCGGTAGTCTGGATGGTCTATTATAAATTCCTTTGAGTTCCATGGTTTTTTGTCCTGTGTGGTCCATGGCTTCAAACCCTGAAACTACACTACCAACACCTGGGTCATTCAATCCACTCATTACCGAATTCCAGAGAACCCAATCTTCATGAGCCATTGTACTCTATAAAGTGTTGTGTGACTGCCAGTTCATCGGTCCACCATGATTAAATTGCGGTTGCGACATGTGTACGGGAATTGGAATTAAGTTGGGCTGAGTATGATTTGCACTGGATTGTGACTTTTCCATGGCAGCCCGTTCTTTTTTCTTCCTGTATTTCTTCCGTTAAGCTCCTGAATATTTCACTCGCTTTTAGACAGTCTTAATTTCAAGCTCATCAACCGGAGTGTTTTCCGAGTTTTTTTAATTATTACCGAGAGTTTTTTCCTTTTCTATTTCACTCGCAATTTCTTCTTCCATGGATTTTTGCTGCTCAAGATCGGTCTCACTAAACTGAGAGGCATAACTGCCCTCGTTTATCTCGATGCCTGAGTTTAAGCTCATTTCCTTTAGATTCACAGTGATTTCAGTCCCTGTTACTAGTGCAACTAGTGCAGGAATTACGAAATTATTGCAAGTGTTGAATGAAAGTTGGTTTGTACACAGGTTCATATAGCCAGCCATAGGCCCGACCCAACCCTGATTTTTGATATTTATTTCTTACCTGATTCCATTGCTACTTCGACTTAATTTGATGACGGGGGACTAATTAAGGTTGTGAGAGCACTTTTTTAACATTATTAAGTGTTTTGACTACAAAAATGTGAATTTTGAAAGATTCAAATTTGAGAGGAACAGAGTATTCAGTACATTCGAATCTCGCGCTCGCAAGGAAGAGCTTGTCGTAAGGCAGCGCAGTATAGTATTTGCCAGTAGCCTATGGTTAGGCTTCTGATAAATCAGTACAGCTGAGACTAATACACAATTGTGTCAGCGCTGTTCTGTTGGGTAAGGTAGCTTTTGTTCAAAATTTTTTCAATGTGACGTTCTACGGCTATGCCACTTTTCGAATCAATGTGTGATCTCTACTTCGACTAAGTATAATAATAAGGAATCAAGATTTAATAAATGTATGATGAATTTCTATTTATATTACTGGTGCTTATTTCATCCAAGATGATAAAAATGAGAGGTGTGATTTGATGCAGACGACACAGGTTACGGTAAATTCAGCATTTACTTTGAAAATGAATTCATTCCCTAGTGTATTTGGTTATTTGTCATTCTACTTCATTCGTTAGCTACATTTCTCCGTTTTCCGTTTATTTTATTTGTCAATTTCGAAATGTTCAAAACATAGAGGAGATAAATGAAGTATCTAATATTTCCCTTCAGGCCGGGTAGTATTCCCTGCTTTGAAGTTTGTTGGTTGGTCGAGTTCTATGTTGAGCTATGGGCTTGCCATTGCTTAACAATTGTCTTCTCGGTGGAAGTTAAATACTTACATTTTCTCACTCACTATTTCGATTAAAAACTTTAATTATTTCCTCAGCATCGACTCGTTTCTGATGCGGGAGATTTTGCTTAATCAGCTAAGTGGAGAGATATTTTAAGTTTTTCACTTTTTCACGGGTTTTTATGAAATATATTGCTAAATTGTTTGGAGCTTTACAGAATGTATTGCTGGTCCTTTGCCCGCCAAACCAAGGATAACTACTAATGCAATATAAAATTAAAATATCGCAAATATCGCATATGATTTTTTTTCTCAAACCTTTTAAATCAAACTAACAAATATAGGCATGGCATAGAACGAAACACTTAAAAACGACAATGCTCAGCACTGTATATTTATAACAAAGCAATTCCACACGCTTAAAGCATAAAGGTTATTAGTCCTTTTCTTAAGGCACATTCCCTTCCCTTTCAAATCATATTTTGAGCGCCACACGCAGCGCGGTTCCGTTCATTTTTAATATTTTCCTTGTTCTTGCCTTTCCTTTCTTAAGTTTCCATTTGCATGCTTCGGTCCGCTCCTTACGTGGGTAAGGAGTCCTTACCGACGTTTGTTGTGAAATCGCATTTCGGCTTTCAAATTAAAGTTAGATTTTTAAGGTGGTTTTAAAACCAAAAGTTGCTTCGTTTAATCCGGACGACTATTCAAAAGTTACACCGACTAATAAAAAAAATCTAATGTTTGGTCTCATTTCTGTTTGCACAAGGACGGTCTAATGGCATGGTGCCAGCTTCGTAAAGGCCAAGCACCCCGGCCTGTTGTAGTACCACGTAAAGGGAGGAATACCACAGGATGTCAAGCTATTTTTTTGCAACAATAGTACAGTTTTAGAAAAAAGTTGCTATATTTGCGATAATTGAGATATTTGCAATATTTCTTCCATGCGATAACAATATTTGCGATATTTATTTTTGATGCGATATTGAGTACGCTAGTGCAGCTATAGGAGCGATAACGTATGAAAAATTGAGCATGGTGATGGGAGATAGTCGAAAAAATGTAGGAGGCAAGGTTTGCGCAGGGTGGCTTCAGGTCGGTAAACTATACCGCGCCGCTGAAGCCCCTGCGAGAAAAAAGTCATGTCGGCCCGACTGATTTCTGCCGAAGAAAGACGACGTCGGCGCGTTGCTGTGCGAATGTAAAATGTTTCCTGGGATATAACAATATGCATCTTAGCGGGTATACAGGGGCGGATCCAGGATTAGGTCATGGGGGGGGCTAACAATGTTAAGAATGTTAAGCGGAAAATGGCCATCTTGGAAAATGGCCGCTACTATCTCCATGTTAAAAAAGCTCCTCATGAAGGGGGCTAAAGCACCATAGCCCCCGCCCCCTTGGATCCGCCATTGCAGGTATACGGACAAATTTCCTGTAGACATTTCCATCCCGGACCAATTCACCCATTCCCCCTGGAAATTTTCCCCCCAAGCAGCAACCCCGTACATTTTCCCCCCAAATCCTTATTAAAGATACTGATATATAATATTACGCAGTCGTGTAAAGGCATTTTGAGCAAATAATACTAGTTTTCTAACGGACGTCCAGTTTCTAGGCATTTTATCCTGATAAGCAATATGCAACCTACAATATGCATTAATTTGCGTTATTGTTTTTAACATATTATTTTTACCATATCGGTGAGAAAGGAATCGAGTTCACAACACTTTCTCCCACAGATTCTCCTCAAATTCTCCAGACAGCATCGGCCATCTGACAGAGAGTGAGGAAGATCCATGGAAGGAGATAATAAAATAAGATACAACTCGCAGCCCTTCGGCACGCAGCGTCTATGAGCCAAAAAAGAAATTAAATGATGCTTTCCGAGGCGAGAGGAGACTCAGCGAGGAAGGAGCAGAGGCGAGCGAGCCAAGGCAGAAACAATCACGCTTCGAAGAAGAGAGGGCCTCCGTCATCAATTCTCCAAAAAATCCTTCAGAATCTTTATTTTCCAATTTTTCCATTTTCCCTTCTGGAAATTGAGTGGAAAAATGGATAGAAAGGAATCGGGGAACATGGAAACAATGAAAGGGATAAGGCGATTAGACGGCAAATGCCCACATGGCTCCTGTTGGTGTCATCAGAATCCTAAAATAAAAAGAAAGAAAAATTGTAGTGATAACTTTTACATTTTTATGTTCTTATTCCTGGTGTTCTCAAGGTTCGCCATTCCTCTCTACGAGTTTATCCTTAGCCTATTATAAATCAATCATTGAGGTCAATTGGACCAAATTGTATAAATTGTAAAAATCAAAATTTATACGTTGCAAATAACCTGTAATCGCCATGGATCTGGAATTGGATAAGATTAGGTGCCACACCCGTGGCATCCGTAAGCGTATCATTTATAAATCATTATGTTGTAAATCATTGGACAAAACCTGAAAAAGAAAACAAAACATAAATTAATCATTATTGTTTCAGTTGTTGCCCCCGACCTTCTGTCGTATGAGGAAATATTTCATTTAATTTGAATTTATCTTTTATTTGATTCGATTCATTATTAAAAACTTCTATTCTAAAACTTACCTTCTCACCTCCGTTCGTTGTTGTGTTCTCATTTAAATTGGCAAATCTTTCGTTGATTCTCATTTCCATAACCGAATCTAGAAATAAGTAATTAAAATAAGATATAATTAATTGAAGCATAAATAATTGGTCATTTCATTTAGTCGTCAGCCGTAGTTCTTCAAACTCGCTGTACGTAATTTAGGAACTTCTGTTCATACATAAAAGTTAGATAAAATAAAAGAAAATAACTTCAAAATTGAGGGGAGACAGGTAGACGCGAACCCAGAGCTCAAGCTAACTTTTGCGGGTCTGTCCTCCACGTTGCAGATGGACGGTGGAGCGGATACACGGACCGTATCTCTCTGCAACATGGCTTTGCCATCGTCCGCCCAACCTCCCCTACTGACATAATTAGCAAAATAAATTTAACTACTATAAAAACTAAAAACTTAATAAAAATAAAATGTAAAATTATAAATTTACCTGATTGGCATCCAAAATTCAGGGTCGTTGGTCGGCCTGGACTGGTGGTAATGGTGCGTTGTGTGTCTGTCGCATGCCTTCCTCTGTTTTCCAGACACACTCGACCGCACCTCTCCGTCCTTTCTGGGCTGGATGTGGTTGCTGGGCATTAAGTCAGCACCACGTCCCCAACGATCCTCCTGCGAATAAAATGAAAATAAATTAACCTAAATTTTAAGTAAAACTTACTTCATTCATCAAAAATTCAGGACAAGTCGTTGCTGCTGTTCTGGAGGACCGGGGACAAAGAGCGATTGCCGTCTGGAATGCTCGGCAACACAAGCGCTCTGCCATGTCCCTTGTCTGTCTCGTCCAGTGGCGTTGGAGCTGAGGGCAACCGGAAAATGGCTTCTATTTTCCAGGCCTCCGACCTTCACGCCGACTTGTCCTGCAATTAGAAGCAAAATTAGTTAGCCTTCTCTCTCACTTCCCTTCATCATTGGCAACAAAATAAAACAATTTGGCAAAATTTCCCGGACAGACCGAATTTCCTCGGTGGGACCTGGAACCATTCGACCGTGTACATGCTCCGTTTGTTGTGTACGGTCGATGTGGTTCCGTAGTCCCTCAGGGAGTCGGGAGCTCGTGGTGGCGAAGCAAGGAAAATGGATGATATTTCCAAAGCCTTGACCTCAGCCACCGAGCTACTTGTCCTTAGAATTCGAACATACGAAATTAGGCATTAAATCCTAGCTTAAATAAATTATTCATTTAAATTAAAATAAATAAAATAAGCATCCTTACCGTCTGTAGCTATTCTGGAGATGCTTGGCTGGAGCTTCCAGCGGAACCTCTCTCCCCCTTTCATAGGTCTCCGGCCTCCTCCGGAGTGGTGGAACACCCCCGTAATTAACTTAAATACTACTATCTGACATCTACAATCTTTCACACCCTCATATTTATATTCTTATTAAATTTTAAAAATAATAATAATTCACGTTTTTGGGTAAATTTTAGAGATGCAAATGTGAGGAGGTAAGGTAAACTCAGGTATGGCCTCCCACCCCCTCATTATTGGGGAGGAGAATACCATACTCGTTTTATCGGAATGGCAATAAGTATACACTAATTCATTTCGGTTTAACATTTCATTTTATCAGTCTGTTTCAAGAGCTCGTAGTAGCATCACTGTCATAAAACTGAATAGCTGCATTCTTATTACTTAGTGCTTTATTCATTAGAATTGAAATGGCTTTTGAAATTATTAAAACTGCGAGGGGCGGGAAAAAATTGTGTTTGAAGAGTTTCTGTTCATAAAACAAACCACTACCGTAAAATAAATAAATTTAGGTGTTATGTGCTTAACTGATTTAAGGAGTGAACAATTTTACTTTCGTTTTCTTACCGATCTAGTAAGGAAGGATTTTATATAATGCCAGCATACATAACTAATCTACATTGTTTTTAGTCATATTGGAAAAATAGTATAGTATCGTATACGTGTTTTTGGAGTAAGTTTACTACAAAAATAATATGTTTAAGAATTTTATCATGATTAAAACTAGCTACTTCTATTGCCTTAATTTTCTGTTAAAATTGATTTTTTTTATGTATTTCTACGCAAACCACGCTCAGGGTTCAATACAGTATAATTTCGATTTGTATTTGTGATATATTACATAATTAGCCAACATTTAAAAATTCTTAGCTTTATATAATGAGCATTTCAGTATCTTAAATAAGGGTTTGGGAGGAAAATGTCCGGGGTTACTGCTTGGGGGGAATAGGTCCGGGGGAAAAGTCCAGGGGGGATAGGTCCGGGGGGGAAATGCCCAGGGGCAATATGTCCTACAACCATCTTAGCATCTTAAATAAGGATTCGGGGGAAACTGTCCGGAATTACTGCTTGAGAGAAAATTTCCCGGAAGGATAATGTTCGCGGGGGGGAGAGTGGAATATCCGGTGGACATTGTCCTTCAACTGTTATAACTGCATGGAAGTCTTAGATAGAATTCACATTCACCAGTAGATATAAACTAGAAGTATTCAGTACTAGGTATTCAGTTCATACATACCCATGTGCACGACGAAACAAGAGAGAAGAAGATTGCTGCTTTTGCATTTCCTGCACCAACATCAGCAGGGGGTTCGTCCGCCTTACTCCATTGATTAGCCAAGTAGCAAAATCCAATGAAGAATAGAAAAGACCAGAAACCTGAAATTAATATTTATACCACAAATATATGCATCGCTTGTATGAAGAAGTACATTTCACTTCTGCTTTTTCGGGATCGGGATTATGGAATCCTGTTATACGGACAGTTTCCTCCCAGATCGTACCAATGATACTTTTAGCATCAAAGTCACGACCAAAAATGAACAAACGTTCCTTTACAGAAAATTTTTCGTAGATATTCTTAAAAATATGCTAAAATCCTGATCAGAAGCACTAAAATTCTCCTTTTACCCATTAAAAAAGATTGCATAAACATGTTTTAAATGCAAACAGTGCTTAATTGAAACATCAACCTGGGTAATTAACATTATTAACAAACAAAAACTTTATGTAACGTCCGATAGATAGCAAAGCTCTTACAGACAGTTTATTGGGATTATGAAATGTGCGTAACAAGTATATACATACTATTTTAGAGGTACGGCACGACGAAAACTTAGATATAAAACGTATAAATTTCTTCAACACGACTTTACTGACAACTTCTTAACGTTAAACGGACATTTGCTACCAAAAACCCAATCTAGGACATTTGCTATCCATAACCTAGGACATTTGCTACCCACGGCCAAATCTAGGACATTTGCTACCCATGGCTAATGTAGAAATAAATTTCACAGAAAATATTTATAAGTACATCACATGGCATCGTTGAAATAGTTTATTAACGCTATTATTGTTAATGATAAAGCATGGAGTAATTGTACATGGTCGTTCAAAAATTATGTTTAAAACTTTTAAAATTCATATAGATATTATCTTTGCAGTTAATTTTTCTAATTGATATAGCCTGCATATTAAGAACGATTGCCATATAAATGTTAGAACTAGGAACCAGAAAACAACAAGCTATTCCAGACACGCTAAATGATATTTAAAAATAATGTATATATTACCTTTACAATTAATTTTTCTAATTATTATATCCTGCATATAGAATTCAGCAAGCAGGCGTGCTTGAGTAAGCGGTTAGGACTGCAGACTGTAACGAAATTTACTGTCTCAGAAAAGGCTTCAATCCTCGGCCACTGCTAATCGTTTACGGCTCGGTGTTGTACCGTAAACGTTCTTGGATGGTTGATTGAAACCCAAACTTCTTCGTTGCTCCTTAGTGACCACTACTTACTGTAGGGGCCTAGGGAATGAGACTCCTTTACTGTGGAGGAGCGGGCGGGGATAAGTGACAGGGTACAAAGACCGAGACAATCTAACGCGGTAGCCTCCTATTTCCTCACCCACAGTATTAAAAAATTCATATATGAGTCCTTATACACACAGTATTACTCATAGTATGTTTCAACTGCGTACCACCATTAGTTAAGTATTATGTAATTTTAGTTTAAAGTATAAGTATACAAATTCATAAGCTTTTGTTAAATGCAGTATGAGCATGTGAAATGATGATGCATGTACATTTTTATATATGAATTTATTTCTATAGCATGCCTATGTATTATTCATTTGATGCGAATATTTAGTGTACTGTTTGTTGTTGTTGTATCCTGTGACAACAATATTTCTGTGTAGTAGTGGTTATCACATCGTTGTGTAGTGGTAAAAATAAGTATGGACAAGACGGTTTATTTTATAAATTGACAGGTATGTTTTATTGATAGACGGCAATAGACGGTAGCCCGTAGTCGGGACAATAGTGGATTAGTGACTACATTGTAACTGTAGTAATGTCTGTGGGACTACTCATGATTTATACAAGAAATATCCATTGCTTTTATACAAAAAATATATAATATGTAGAGGTACAATAATACACGAAGACAAGGAGGAGACATTACAATATTCTAGTGAAAGGTTATTGTCCAAGGAAGTACCAATCACCATGCCCATTAGTGATTAAGCAACCTGGACTAGATTACAAATGACAGTGCATCCATGAGAGCATAACGCTAATAGAAATGCATATCAGGAGCTCGATGAGCGGAACAAGAAAAGGTTGTTCCTGTGTGCGCCTTGGACAGTATTATGCAAGCTAATCACACACAATAGGTGTAACAATACATTTATGTACATGAGTACAGAGACTAATAAGAACTATTCATATATGTATGTAGGTACAGGGAATAATAAGAACAATCATAACATGGAGAATAATAAGAACTATCATGACTTATGTACATGAGTAAAGAGAATATTAGGAACTATGTAGAAGTGCAAAATGTGTTATCTTATGTTAAATTAACACCTAAATAATGCAGTATGAAACATTGTAAACAACAAACTGCATGTTGAGCATAATTACATTACCCCCAACTAGTCATTCTTAAATCATACATGTTCTTCTTTTTTTTAATTCATGAGTTATTTATTATTCTACAATATTTTTGAGATTCATATTGTGTAATTCTATTCAGAAGATATTTCATTTCAGTTTAAAAGTAGATCAACTATTTAAAATGACAATGACCAGCTATGTGATCATTGCGTGATTCCATAACAAATTATATTATTTATTAAATTATTAATTGTTACGAAAAGATGAAATCAGGGATAGAATTGGAAGATGGAAGAGAGATTGAATAAATTACTGCTTATGAAAGGACGTGTTTGTACCTTTACTCTGAAGCCTAATTTATCACTTAAGACGTCTTGGATAATATAAGAGCTTTCAACCATACTGTCATATTAGTCTTTAATTCCCATAGAGTCTTATATTGCACGTATTGCCTTTTGCATTCATTTCCATTTGCGTTTACTCATATCTACGATATTTCTCTGTTAATTGCCACTGAGTTAATGTTTTAGTCCAAAGGCCCGTATCAGCACCCACACAGATGTCAAAAGGTGAATCTGTATAATCGTGTACTTTTATACACAGTGACTGGTCGAGCCTGGTTGTATGAACTTCGGTTAAATCGACCCAATGAATAAATTATTATTATTAATATATAGAATTTAGCGTAGAATGCATAGAAAAATTCAGCCAATTGTAATTTTTTGTGTACATGGGTAAAAAATATATTTACTTGTACGAATTGTTTTTCTGACATAATTATGGTAAAATGACAGTTTCTATTCTTATTATATATTTACTCCTTAGGTTGCGTACTTATATTTAGACTCATATGGAGTTTTATTTATTTTATTACAATTAAGATTACGTTATGATTTTATTGTTACCGTTTTTTGTCTTTTAGTAATTATTGTATCGTTTCTGCAATAATGGCTTGTTGTTGTCTGGTTCTAACATTTATACAGCAATCAGTTTCTATATGCAGGATATATTATTTAGACTTAGACCAATAAATTGTAAAGATATTATATATTTAATGTTTAAATATCATTTCTGAACGACTATCTACAATTATATCATCTTTTATCATTAACAGTAATGGCAATAATAAACTATTTCAACGATGCAATGTGGTGTATATACTCATAAATATTTTCTATGCAATTTATTTTTACATTAGCCATGGGTAGCAAATGTCCTAGATTTGGCCGTGGGTAGCAAATGTCCCAGGTTAAGGGTAGCAAATGGCCTAGGTTGGGCTTTGGGTAGCAAATGTTCGGGTAGCAAATGTCCTACAACCTTTTTTAACAGAGCCTGTTGTAAATGCAACCTTTATCGGTGACGTTAGATTTTAAAATGCAGCGAGTCAAAAAAATGGTGAGGTTTCTTCGGCCACAGTTGCTATTTAAAAAAAATAGTGCTTGTGACTCACATATTTTCAGACTTTTAAGAAATAGTTTTCAACCTAAGAATATGTGTGCACCATAAAGTACCCATTAAATTCACTCATTAACTCAGTGTTTATTACGTCATTCACTAATTATCAATACGAGAAGTTTCTGGTTAAATTGAAAAATTTTGTCCCGGAATTGCTTGTCTCAAACCTGTCAACCTATACCAGATTAACCACACAGCCCCAGAGGAATAGCACGAAGAGGAACCTTTTTTGCGCATCCATTTTTTTGGGAGGCTTAACCTTGTCGTTTCCACGGTGTTGATAATTACAAGCCACAACTGTCTGTTTGTTTGGTTAAATATCAAATGCATAAAATCGAAGTATGAAAATAGGGGTTGCAGGTCTTTTCATATCCGGACTTTTATTTTAATCCCCAAGACCAAACCTAGGACTTGTCCTACACACTACTTAACCGAAGAAATATTAGGAATACTTCGTTATTTTTATATTTTTTATTGCTTTTCTTCTTCATTTATAAAATGTAGCTGATACGTGAATAGTATTTTGGCAGGTCCATTTTTCTCAAACATAAGGTTATTCGCGTTATGTGTACTATTCATCTTGATATGTTACTGTGTTAAATGAGAAACGTCAAAGGTTAGCTAAAGCAATTTTTGAAATAGCCAAAATTGCATTTTTTGAAAAAATAATAGAGTAAATGAGGTGGGTAATTTAATATTTGGTTTACTGGGTAGAATCCCTAAGGATTTGAGATTTCATCTCTTGTAAGCCCAGTATCACTATTATTTCACTGAGACTCGAGGTTCCCCGACAATTTGAGGTCTCGAGCCTTTTTCTAGAGAACTTTCTATTTATCCCAAAGATTCGAGCGGCTAGTTATAGGATTAAATCTCATTCACTTAATGTACCACTCAAGAAACACTGGAAAAAATCCAACTATGCCACTCAGTGAACCATAGAAACTTAGAAATATAGAACTCTAAAAAGCCCAGAGAAATAAAATTTATACACAATCTCTCTAGGACCTGCAGCGTACTTATCACCGAGCCCTGCAGGATTATCGGTAAGGTCACCCATCCATTTCAGAATGAGCTTTGGCTGGTGCCTAACCAGAAGGGGGCTACCCAACTCGTTAATCGCCAGACCAACCTGCACCGATTGTGTAATTGTAATTCAGCGGGGAATAGTGAACGCTCAGTTGTTTTTAAGTAAACATTAGCGCTGATAATCGATGCATATATCTTAAATTGTGGGGCAAATATCGTAGAAAAATTACTGGGTCATATATAAGTAGCAGCAGAAGGAAGGAATAAGGAATAATGCATGAGGATTGGGAACGACAGGGTAGTGAGGTCGTCAGTTCAGTCAGCAATTTTCCGCAGCCTATAGAAATGGGGAATGTAAGTACAAGAATAAGGAGCGAGAGCAGGATAGTAGGTATAGGGAAAAAGAGACGTGAGAGAGTACTAGTATCGTCTGTTGCACGATTAGCCAATCAGGAGTCACTCCCATAGGAAGCTGTGTTTTCTCGTCCTATGCAGGAGCTAGCACAACCACTTCCTTACACGTACGCTTTGTGAGTAGAGGTGGATTACTACTAGAGCTAAAAAAAAAAAAATTTGCCCGCCGCCATCTTATTCGTTTCGGAGATCGAACAATTAAACAGAGTTCAGTGGATAAACCCCATAACACCATTGTGTTGGACGCATTGATTTCGTACTTTATTATTACGGCGCATGGAAGCCGGCACCGTTAAGGTTGTGGTATTTAGTATTACCGGGAACCAGAATCTTACGGTCACATAGAGATTCTGGGTGTTAGTGACTAACATGGAAACCTTCCTTACTTGAAACTACATAATGAAGCAAAACTACCCGAAACCAGACATTCATGGCATGTAAATACAATGCTGGACGTGTATAAAAGAAAAATTAAATGGTTTTAAAGGAAATGTCTTTTGCGCAGCTTATAGTGCACCTTCTGTATTAAACTATACCTTTCAAAGATCGCACTTCCTACATGACGTGCCTATTAATACAAATTGCTATTTTTAGAATTCTAATTTGACAAGCTATTAAATGCAAACTAATTAGAGGTGATCAATGTAATAGTTTTGTGTGTAATTCAGCAATAATACATACAATTAAATAAATTATGATTATTATTAGGATTACATAATGATGATACGTACGATTAAGTTATGCGTGATAAACGCGCTTTAGTTATAATATTGAGGTGCTTTCTTTTATTGTACTCAATGTACTGTATACAACAAAAGCCCTATTGTAAACAATAAAATAACATAAACTGACAAGTATTAGAACTAATCGAAACTGTCCTCTCGTTGTACGAAGTAACTGTATGGTGTAATGCCTCCTAAATCTAATTGGTGGCTCCAAACACATTAGCTCCGAGTTTAGTCTTCACAATTTATTCAACAAAAAGAGGTACTGTGAGGACTTGACTGGAGACTGTGCTTCTTCGTACATTAAACTTAATCATTCAAATTCAAACTGTTCTTTAAATGACCTTTACATCAGAGCTAGTTAGAGAAATTAGATAATAATATCAAAGTAACAAGACTGTTACCAACCTTACTTCATCCACTGGGTTGGTTTAAAGTAACAAGTCCAATTTCAGATCTTATCCGTCGAATTATTATTAAGATTAAAGACATTTAATATTTTTTAACTCAACCTACTGAGAATCAAAAAAGGTACTCAAACTCTAAATTCTTTCAACCTTCCATCCAAATAATTGGAACGACGCTTCAGTCAACATTTAGTTAAATTGCAAATTACTTGAAGCGTCTAACCTTTCTTCTTCAACCCTGCAACCTCTTTAACTGAGTGTATCAACTAGGCAATTTAATAAATTCCAAACATTTCATCACAATCTGTGAAGTAAGTCATTAAAATTTCCTTAACAAAACAAAATTATTTACAACAACTAACAAATATGTTATTTATTAGATAAATAGATATTTTGATAGATAAATTTGATGACTACTAGTATATTGAAATAAAGTAACTAATGAATTATTGAGAAGGACGTATTATTTTTTGCTCCTCAGCGACAGAAACTTTCGCCACATTTTAATTTTTTGTGTGTGGTTCCATCTGGATTGCTCCTATCGATTTTTGAATTTCAGTTTTTTAACTAACTCAGGCTAGTTTAGTTGTTAATAATTTTTTGAAAGATTCAAGTTTTTGATTTATTGTAAGAATTTTTATTTTATTACAGTTTAATTTTAAAAATTAAAGTTTTTAATGGGGAAGTCAAAAAAAAAGAAAAAGTCAACTGGGTTGATATCAGTTACCACCACAACAACCAACCTAGGGTCAAACCTGAATAAAACGCTTGAACCGTGCCCCGTATGTAGTAAATTGTATATTAGTGTCAATATTCACATGAGTAAAGCTCACCCTAAGGAATATCAGGATTCGTTAGTTGAGTCGTATCAACCTAATAGTGAAGATGCGGATATGGATGGGGATGGTGCTGTTGAGTCTAATGAAATGAAAGAAATTAGAAAGAAAATTTTAGCAGTTGATGAAAAACTGAAGGCAATGTTGCAGTTACAGCCTAGTCGTACTGAATTTTCTGATGTTGTTGCACACTTTGCGGTTATAATCAAAGAATCAAAAGATGTTCTTCCTGGACCAAAGCATCCGGCACGAAAGCAATTTGATGCTCGTAAGAGAAGAGAAACTTTTGTAAATTCCCAAAAAGATTACTCCAATACATCGAATCCTCAACGATCCTCCAAGAGGGACCGAGAAAAAAGGAAAGAAAAATATAACTTTGAGCTACTCCAACATCTTTATCGCTATTCGCGTCGTAGGGCTGTCAGAATGTTGTTAAAATCATCTTTTGCTTCAACTAGCTGTACAATTCCTCTGGACTCTATTTATGAATCTTACAACGCTAGATGGGGCGTCCCTAATAACTCAATTCTGGAGGACTACTCCCCTGAACACACCAAGGAAGAGCAAGCTGAATTAGATAAGTCATATGTTTCTGGAATTAGTGAAGGTGAGGTTAAACAGTCTGTACAAGGTATTAATTCAGATTCTTCTAGTGGTTTGGATGGAGTTGCAATTCGGAGCATAAAAGATATTGGATGTTTTAAAACTATTGCCCTGATTGGTTCTATTATGGAGATGTGGACAATTGTTCCAGACAGTTTTTGTAAAGCTCGGACTATTCTTATCCATAAAAAAGGAGATAAAACTGATATAGGTAATTGGCGTCCAATTTCTATATGCTCTATACTTCGGAGAATAATCGAGCGAATATTAGACCGTCGACTTCAGGCTCATGTGCAAATTAATGCAAATCAAGTTGGGTTTTCTAAGTGTCCTGGTACCTTTATTAACACTTCCATTGTTAATGGTTGTTTACAAAAAGCAAAAAAGGAAAAAATTGACTGCTGTGTTGTTTTCTTGGATGTTAGTAAAGCATTTAAAGAAACCTCCCATTTGTATACTTCCAGCATGCTAAACGCTAAGTTGATGCCTTCTACTCTTAGATCCCTCATTCTGTGCTTGATAATTGAAAATGAAGCTCAAATCCAAACAGGTAAAGGAATCTCCAAACCTATAATAGTACAAAAAGGAGTTTTTCAAGGTTCACCCCTCTCCCCTCAATTGTTCAATATTTCTATCGACTATGTGCTCAGAGAACTCAATGAACGTGAAGTCAGTGATGCCTATGGGTTCCACCTACACAACGATGTTTCTAATGTAACAGGAAGAGGTTTTGCTGATGATATTGCTCTCGTTTCTGGTTCTATTCAAGGAGCCCGTGAATTAACAAAGATAGCCATTGCAAACTTTAACAAGGTTGGGTATGACATTAACATGAATAAATGTAAAGTCATTAACATCGTAAAAGGACAGTTATGCGAAGAACCGCTGGTTGTTGATGATAATAACATCATTGAGTCCATCAAGAAAGAAGAAACGGTAAGGTATCTGGGTGTTAATTTTAATAATGAAATTTCCTTTGATCCTGCTTCTTCAATCAAGAATTTCACTAAAGATCTGCAGAATTTAGTTGGGACTCCCATGCTATTTCCAAATCAAAAGATTGCCGTTATTAATTAATATTTATGGCCATGTCTTACTTATTCATTGCAAACAGCCCCCTTAAACAAATTGCCTAAAAAATTTCTTGAAGACTTGGATAAGTTAATTCGAAGTGCTGTCAAAGATATCCTTGCTATTCCTCATGATTCTCCTAATGCATTGTTGTACACTTCGAAAAAGTGTAGGGGTCTTCAAATTATGAGATCTACTTGGGAAGCATTTATTCAACACTACAACATTTGTGTTGTTCTATTAAGTTGCAATGACCCATATATACCGTTTGTTAAAGATTTGAAGTCCGAAATGAAAAGCTGCATTGCAGCTTTGCAACTTAATGAGGATCAAGTGCAGCCTATGCTGGATTCACGTCCTAAAACGAAACCTAGTAAGATATTAAGGGAAATTTTGAGGAATCAAGAGTATGATCAATGGTGTTCTTTTCCTTTTCGAGGACAAGGTGTTGAATTGTATAAAGAGTGTCCGTACGGAAATCGAATCATTATTGACAAATGCGGCTTAACGTCTTCAGAGTGGTTAAATACATTAAAAATGTCTGCTAATGTTTATCCCGTTAAAGCAATTTCAGGTCGTTCGCTAGAATCATCCCTTTGCAGGCACTGCAAAGAGAAAGAAACCCTCGCTCATGTTCTAGGGAAATGCCATGTGGGAAGCTTACTGAGAAATACTAGACATCATGAAGTTAGAACTATTATTGCTAATCATTTGAAAACGCTTGGTTGGATTGTGCATGAAGAAGTGACTGATGGCGCTTCAAAAAGGGTTGACATTATCTGCTGGCGAAAAGATTTACTGTCAGGGTACATTCTGGATCCGACAATACGTATGGAGCAGTCATGTAGTCAAGCGGAAGAAGTCAATATAGAAAAGCAGGCGCATTATAACCCTTGCATTCCTTACTTTCTGGACAAGTACAAACTGAAGAAGTTGGAAGTGGTTGGACTTCTCGTTGGAGCTAGGGGCACTATAACAGAATTCTTTGAATCATTTCGCAAAGAATTGCGTCTTCCATCAAAAATTATTGAAGAAATCGTAGTTGCTACAATTCGAGGATCATGCCGAATCGCCCACAATCATTTATATAATATGAATTTATCACAAAGTTGATTTCAAGTTGATCATTTAAAATAATGTTTTTGTTTGTTATTTAAAAATCATAATTAACGTGTAAATAATGTTTTTTGTTTTTACTGTGTCTTAATGGCAAGCGTAATAGTGCGCCAGTTGTAAATAAAATTTTACTATCTCTCTATTTTGTTTTAGCTGACGATTTAGCACAACTGTACACACTGAATCCCATCGCACTTGAGAAGAGTAAATATTTACACAGGTATGTGCATTTTAAGTACCGCAGATTTAAAATGACGTATTCTGATACCTTTTGCTAACTTTAATATCGCTGATGAATTCATAAACTTATTTTATTGTACAACTTAACAGAACATCTTCAAGAATTGTTTTATAAAAAAGCTGCCGTGAGGATGTCGACAAATATTTTCAGCAAACCTCACTGTGGTCAACATTTGAGCCTTGCGTACGTACTTTTGAACTTTATTTGCCAATTTGTATGTATTTATAAAATAAAAATTTTGACTAAATCAAAAATAAAATCACCATTTTGGACTTGTAAGTCTCTCTTCTAGACCGTTTTTACCCAGGTATACGCTTTTGTAAGTGCATGTACGACTTTGTAAAAAGTTGTACGATCTTTATTAAACAGAAATGAACAGTTTTCTAATAATTTCCCATTAAAGTGTGTTAGTAAAAAACTTGAGACCATACTATTTTCAAGATGTACATACACGACAAAATGTTTCCACTAGTCGTCTGAAATTTTTTTTTGTAACTTCTATTGATGTAATTTTTATAACGTAGAATTTCAGTGTTAATATACTTATGACTAAGTTTCGTCGTGGGAGTAGCAAAGTACTATTTTTTTGATACTATAATAAATAAACACACATTGAGTTAGCAAAGATGTAGCCACTTTTGCGTGCATAAAATACAGGAAACCTAATTGTTTGAAGTAATAAAAATGATTCTACAGATTATATACCAAACCAAATAAACCTAATAAGATAAAATATTTTTATTTTAATTTCAGATTGCTTCAATTATTGTTACTTTTGTTTGATCAATCCTTGTGCTTGCGACAAGACGCATCTGAATCTCCAGATCCTTTTTCTGAAGAAAATTGCAACGCCTACTCAAACGAAATCAACTTATCAGCATCCGAGGACACGTCACAATTTATTGAAATTATGATATATTGCAGGCAGGGATTAGACTACTGTTTATATATGGATATAAGTAATTTTTTGTTATTATTTATACACCCAGTAGGGAAACTAGTTGGTTTGTGTCAACCAAAAGGGGTCGTTGAAATTCAAACTGACAGTGAATCTTACTACACAATCAGTACAATACGAAATGATTCACTTATAGATTTTGATGTTGAGCATTGCGTGTTATCTAGTTCAGAGACAAAATTAAAATTCGAAGAATATGTGGACCCCGCGGATTCGTTAGAAACGCAAAGTATGTGTTAGATTAACATATACTATTATTTATCGAGGTTCTAGAAACGCCACAAATTAGGTTTATAGCGGACTTAGGTGGGATGCAATTACTTCCTAAACCCAACAAATATAGTTCAAATAAAATATATATTAGTACTTTAGACAACAAACGGTACAATAGTGACACATGGTTATTTCAAATCCGACACGATGTTTAATATTCATCACAAGATAGAAATAACGTATTGCCAGACGGAACGGACTCGGTTGTTCTTGCAGTATTGCTATTTACAAAAGGTGCCACTAGGCCGCATACTACTTTTAAGTTACTCAAAGATGCTACCACACAAACGTTTTTGCTACTTTTATTAACTCAGGACATGAAAACGTTAATTAAACTTTACGCTGTGGACATAATTGCGTACGCTGCAAACCCCACGTTCTCAAACTGTGAACTTATACACCAGTTATCTGACCAGTTTTCTGCTGAAAACTATATACTACGCGATTGGAACCAAAGAGGAATTGCATCACACGATTATTCAATTGAAAGGTGTTGAACCGAAATAAGGTCGTTTTTGCCGAAGTCGTTTTAAATTGAAATTTCTAGCCCTAATGCAGTCAACGATTGTGAAACGTCAGTTACATTTTTACTACGCAAGGATATAAATAAAATTACACTATTAGTTGCATCAGATTCTAATACAGATTTGCAAAATGCTGCTGGTTGCTCATTAAGTAAGCTTAGGGAACCTGTTTCAGCTGTATCAGCTAAAGATTACAACAATGCAATTGAGGCAAAGAGAGCAAAATATGAATTTTCAATGATGCAAGTTTTAGAACACTTTCTTTCTTAACCAGTTTTAGAGAACTTGCCCATACTTGATGAATATATCTGGTATGGGAATGATGATATGAAATAAGAACCACTTGGGTATACCAAGTTTCCATGGAAATCAGACAAATACTACGACGAGTCGTCGACAGAACATGTACGCACAGAGATGTCGGACATCCCAGACCCTCAGCTTATCAGCACGCAAGACGCAAAGACTGAAATTCAAATGCTACTTGGGACCAGTAACAATAATTGGAGATATAAATGCAGATTTTGTTCTAACGTTTTTGACAATAACAACAGATTAGACAGACGTGGATCGATGAGACGAAATCCAATAATGAAAACCAGTGGTGCTTTAGAAATTGGTCAGGGAGCGTTCGTAAAAATTCTAAAATTATTCAGGATCATTTATTTTCTGAAATTCACTTTCAGGCAATTGAGTATTTACTAGAAAGACATATTAACATGTTTGAAGACGACGAACATACTCCAAAAAAGGACAAGTACTTTGTGACATCCATACAGAAAAAGTACTTTTGTTCCACAATAAACCTTTTGAGAATTGTATTTTTTAGAATTAAGTACAATATATCTTGCAATGTGTATCCAAGTATGATTGATTTGCTCAAATTCTAGGATGTTAATGTTGGACACAAGCATTACGATGAAACAAGTTGTGGATTGATTAACTTGTCACATTGGAGCTGAGATGCATAAACGTCTAGTAACGCATCTGGTTACAAACAAACAGCCATTTACAGTGCTTATTGATGCGGCTTCTGTTGGACCGAAGCACCATTTTTTAATTTTCATGATCCGTACTTTAGAACATGCAAAACCAGTGACCTACCTGTACCGATTGATTAAAATTGGAAGTAAGTCAACAGAACAAGGAACATAGGAAGCAATGCTACAAGCAATAGAAGCAGACGGGGATGATTTTGTGTCGTTTTTTAAAGCAATTGGTGTTGGACTTGCATCTGATGGAGCATCTGAAAACCTGGGGATACGAAATTCAATCATGACTAGATTTAAATCCTACCTTCACGATAAAGTACCTTTCTTTAACTGCATTTGTCACAAAAATCAACTTATTTACAAAAATTTGGTCACAAAAAAAAATTTAAATGCATTATATGTTCACAAATTGGAAGCCGTGTTAAACCAATTACATTCAAATCTCTGAATACCAGCCTTGCCAATACCGGCCAGCTCGATTTACCGGCCAATTTAAAAATCCCCGTCAAAGTGCCTATGCTTGTAATGCTAAAATACGCCGATAAACCGGCTCTCGATTTAATGGGAAGCTCGATAAACTGGCCAAAAAAACTAGGCCCTAGAGATACTTTACAATATATATTTACACATTTGTACCGGCCATTGATTTATAATGGCCGGTACAACGGTTTTTTGTATAAAAAAAAGATAACTTTATTAAATACGACAACCTTAAAAACTGACCTCCACCGAGGGAAGCCTAACAGACTCAGTATACGTTAAAAAAATTGTTAGATATTAAAAGTATCTTTGTTAGTACAAACTATAGGTATTATTGAATTTTTTTTGGATTAAATATTCGCATTTTGTCTCAAGATATTAAAAATAGGAAGGCATTAAATTACATTTTATATTTAGAACAATATCTTTTAAATCTTGAAATATCGTGGCTAAAACAAGCCACAATTCCACAATACTTTGCTTCAATACGTAAACGCTATTAATTTGATTCACAACACCAAAGTGACTGTTTTTGAAAGCAATTTTTATTTTTGTTTTATTTTTTTAGATTTATAACAGCATTTTGATGTGCTTTGTACTTACTGTTGTAGTATATAAATTATAAATCTTCACCTTGATCATAAGATTTTATTGACTTTAAATAAATTCGTTTATTCATTCATTCATTCATATACTGGTATTTTGTTAGTATCTGTGTATTGGGCACTGACTGACATCTAAAAATAATGGTCATTAGCCAGTATTTGTATAATGGCCATCGGACGGTATCTGTATAATGGCCATCGGTCGGTATATGTATAATGGCCCAATTTTAAACCGGCCAAAATTACTGGGTCCCTTGGGTAGCCGGTATATCGAGATTCAACTGAACATATTTTCTACTCAATAAGAAGTTACGAGCGCAACGCTAATTTAAAAGAATTTATTGCCTCAATGAACACAGTTTCAAAAGAAAGTGAAGAAAGCATTCCCCAACCAATTAAATACATTCAACTAAAACGGATATTTGAAGTTCGTTGGGCTACTTTGCAGGCAAAAGTATTGGAAGCGTTTTTTTAATGTACTAGTATGTCATGCAAGATCTTTGGAAAATAATTCGTAATAAAAAAGAATCAACAGCTGCAATTCAAAAGGCTTCGGAACTTGTGGAATACTTAGTCGATCTAACTTGTCTACGAACATTGGCACTACTTTATGATGTTACTATGCTTTTTAGCAAATTTTCGTTGGATTCTCAAAAGCATGATAAAGTAGTTATTGAAGTGGCCAACTGTATCACTAAATTACGCCAAGGTTTAATACAGCTTAAATTAAACACTGGCAGTACTCGCTCACACAAATTCTTAAGGGACGTTTTTTGTGAATCACATCCACAAGGGACATGTACAGATGCGCTATTCAAATCATCATGGCGAGTCCGGTACCAAGGAAACATTATGTACAATGTTATGCATCCTAGCACGCCGAATTTTCAAGTTTTTGCAGACGAATTGTTTAATGACCTAATTGCAGAGCTTGAAAAGCAGTTTGATTTAAGGTTGTATTCTGTGTATGATATTTTAGATTCTCAAAATATGCCTGTTCTACAGAATCCAGATGATAATGAAGTACCGCAAAATCAGTTAGAAATTCAGGACTACGGAGTTGCCAAATTTATATATATAGCAAAAAGCTTTGGAATTAATCAGAACAAAAATGATATGAAACTTTGATGTAAAAAGCTTCTATCATCAATTCTGTGCTTGCCAATCTATGAGAGAATTAAAAATGATGAACCATCATTGTTTTGGAAAAAATTGTTTTATTTACTGAAATAGGATGCAGTTAGTAAATGAGTGGTTTAAGGTACGTTTTCCTTATCTGTTTCTAAAGCTATTGTAGAAAGTACATTTTCTGTTGCTGAACATATAATTAGTGACAAGCGACATGGAAATTTAGGACCCGACTCTATTGAGTCTATGCTTCTTGTAAGAACAAATGCTTGCGTTCGTTGGTCCAAATGGAACCCTGTTGACTATATTAAAGGTTGGTTAACTTCTCATTTAAGAACAGACCACGAGACACATGTCAATCCAAAAGCAAGGTATGCAAAGGCCCCTGATGAGGATATTTTTCAGCAGTTTAAGCCTTCAAGCATTTTTTAATGATGTTTAGAAGTTTTTGCGTTTTAGTAGCATGTTTAGGCATAAAAGCGGTATAACTAGTAGTAGAAACTATAAAATGTTCCGTAGTGTAGGCATGTATTACATACTTATCATTTTATCTAACCTTTGTTTTAAAAATATCACGTTAACCTCTCTCTTCACGCACTCGTTACAATTTTTCACAAGGTTTGTATAGAGCTAATTTATTAGTTTAGATATTTAGTTGAAATTTTTAGGTATAATTAAAATGAGCTAAGATAAGAATTACCTAATAAACTCGTAGTTAGCACCTCAAGATGAGACTAGACTAAGTGGTTGGAATGTTTTGTTAGATGCATCATGTTAATTTACTTCTAATAATTATTATTGGTGTATAAATATTACACTCAAGTACGCTTTATTAGAGCAGAAGTATCGCTTACAAGTGCGTAGGACCTTTATATATTAAAAGTCATTTGATCATACTTTGAAGTTTTAAAAAACGATTGAATTGATAATATGTGTTTTGATTTGTATTGTTCTCGTCACATTTTAAATTGGTGTTATATATGTTGTGGTTGGTGTGTTTTAAATTGATGTAAACTCTTTCGGCAGCCTCTACTATACCTACATGGGTATTCTAAACCAAGTAACTAAAATACTTCACATGCGCACAGTTTAATGCGATTATGGTGTATTTTCTGGTTACAAAGTCGTGCTAACTTGTAAGAGCTGTCCAAACAGTATCATACCCATTCAATTAAATGGACAGGAGGATTTGGATACCTTGCCCAGCTATCACGAATTTGTATCAAGACGATACACAATTTTTATTAAGTAAAACCTCACGAGGGAAACCCTCGAAAAAATACGAGTAACACAAAAGCATTCGCATGTTGTACTCTTGAAGACCATAAATAACCTGCCACCACTAGTGTGATTAGTCCCCTTAAAAGTTATAAATAACTGCCACCCCTCATTGTGTATGACTTGCGCGGTCAAAACCCATAAATAACCGCACCAACATGCCTAATTTAAATTAAGTTACATTAAAGAAGAAAATCCAGGCATGCAGCATGAGAAAAAAGTCACAGTTCATTACATACAGATTTGTCTTACACATTCGCACTGGCCCTCACTGTGTCATATTCGGAATATTTGGTCATATTGTGATTAAAACGGGCTCAAAAAACTTCATTACATTTCATGTCAAATTATCTCACGATCGCAACATTCAATGTAAGATTTTAACTTTCAAGTCTGAAATCCAGAATCTTTGAAGTTATTTTGTTGACTTTGTTTGGAAAGAGAAAATGCAAATGATTTCTGATGAAAGAGAAACACGTGGAATTATTACCACCTGTCCATGAGTGAGTTAAAGAGTTGTCCATGAGTCCTAATTCCATGAGTGTGGATTATTAGGATCCCATTTATGGCCCTGGCTCACATTGGGTCCGTTTGCCCCTATGTTGCTCAGCAGTAAAAATTCCATGGGGAAGGTAACCTTAGTGTAAATTTTGGATATATTTTTTTGTAACAATATGTAACCTATCAATAACGTAGACGAAATTACTTCAAAATTTGTGTACAGGATTGGTGGGAAAATTTTTGAATTTTTAACTTTAACATTAGTTAAACGAGAAAAAGCTACGTGTTCATGTCAAAAGATGTATCTCAACTTTTTTCAAAATTTCGAAATTAATTTTTTTGTATGTAGCCCAAGTTACGCCATTTCACAGACATCGTCCACATTTGCTTTACGTTCAGAATTGGGCGTGGTATGCATTTTGAAAGTTTCAGTTTTGAAACAAGAAATTGAAAAGTGAAAGCTATTGGCCAGTGAACATGCGTTATGCCGATTCTAACCAAGCGCAAGCTCGCTAGGAAGACTTTAGACTACGAAGGGGTCATGCATAAGTTGCGTCGTAACTTGGGAAAGGGGCGGGGCGTTTGTTTTACGGTGTTAAATTATACAGAAGTTAGTGTTGAGTGCTGAGTTTTACAATAATTTAACTGACTAGCCGTTACAATGTTAATTATATTAACTTTTATTCTTATGCATCAAGTTTGCACTACCGTAAAGCTTCTAATAGAACCCTGGGTTGTATTAGAGGCCCAGGTTATACCAAAAATCAGCGCTTCTTAAAGTTAATTTTAAAAGTAAAGGGACAGTAAAGGGCACTAGAGTCGTTTTAATTGCACCAGGCTCGCATAGTATTAAATACCCGTGGTGTACTGGAGACCCGAGTTGTATTAGAGACCCGGGGTGTATTGGAGACCGTGGGTCTATTGGCTTGATTATGCATGACCCCTTCTTAGTCTAAAGTCTTCCTAGCGAGCTTGGTTAAAGTCGGCATAACGCATATTCACTGGCCAATAGCTTTCACTTTTTAGTTTCTTGTTTCAAAACTGAAACTTTCAAAATTCATACCACGCCCAATTCTGAACGTAAAGCAAATGTGGACGATGTCTGTCAAATGGCGTAACCTGGGCTACATAAAAAAAATAAACTTTGAAATTTTGAAAACAATTGAGGTACATCTTTTGACATGAACAGAAAGCTTTTTCTCGTTCAACTAATGTTAAAGTTAAAAATTCAAAAATTATTTTCCCGCCAATCCTGTACACAAATTTTGAAGTAATTTCGTCTACGTTATTTTTAGGTCATATACTTTTACAAAAAAAATATATCCAAAATTTACACTAAGGTTACCTTCCCCATGGAATTTTTACTGCTGAGCAATATAGGGGCAAACGGATCCAATGTGATGGCTGTAGTATCACAACTTTTCATTCCACGCGTATATGGGCCATGTGTAAACGTTGCACTCATCACTTGTTTAAGAGTGTCTTAATTTAAAACTTTGTACAGTTAAGTGACTTCAGTGTCCCTAGTTCCTGCCTTCTCTAACCACACGATCCAGGTAATTACCAATTTATTTACATAAATACTTAAATACAGGACCGGACGAAGGAGTTGCTTTTAGGCAGCAATTAATTTCTATACAAACACAACTATTTTGATTTTGTGTGGTTGTTTTCTTTGGGAAAGTAAAATGTTGTATTTAGATGGGTTAGAAAAGTTCAAAATGTTCCGTTTTCTTATTTCTAAAAATTGCAAGATGTTCTATTTACATGCTTTCAAAAAAGTGTCAAATGTTTTATTTCCATGTTTTTGAAATGTACAAAACATCTTATTTGCATGTTTTTGAAAAGTTTGAAACATTCTATTTACATTTTTTTTGACAATTCAGGCAGCTGGTGCTGCCGGCATGGCTACGGACTTATTTTAACGGCATAAAAATGTGATGCATTTTTTTTTAAATTTCAATAGAATAAAGATCTATCGTGATCGCTATCAACGAATGGCGTACATTTGACAGCGGGAAGTAGAGCGACGTGCATTTGAAGACCAACGTAGACGAGATGAAGACAGAAGGCGAGAACGTGAGGATCGAAGGAGGAGAGAAGAAGAAGTACGTCAAAATGAGTACCGACTGAAGGAAGCAAAGCAGAGGCGGGTCGAGGAGTTGCTGCTGGAGAGGGAGAGGGAAGGAGTTCGTCGACGAGAGCGGGAAGATTCGCGTCGAAGAGACAGAGTGAGAGAAGAGGAGGCTGAAGCCGAAAGACGGCTGCTTGCTGTGCGAAGGAAGCGATTGGCTATTCCTTCCTTACAAGGCAGGCACCGTCCGTACAGCCGTTAGTTTTTTATTGCAAACAAATGCTGAATAAAATTATGTATATGACATGAATTTGCTTTACATACTTTACTTTACCATTGCATACTCATCCGATTATTATCTGTACTGTGCATTTCTGTAGTACATGTGTGGGAAGTGGGAAGGAGTGAAACAGGGCGGGATTCGGGATACAGTCATACAGGCAGCAGGAGAGAAGGAGGTAGTAGTGTGATGGAGTGGGAGTGGTCAGAAATTTACCAACGCGATGCACGCAGATAACATGTCGCTGGGATTTTTGTGAGTGTGCGGGAAAAAAATGCGACAGGTTACATAATTGGCGAGTTATGTGCATACGGGGTCGTTTGTAAATGATGTCATCGGTAGGGTCATTGGGTCTAGCTGGGTATTGATGACATTCCATGTTAAATTCTTAGGTTGCTAAAGCGATGATACAGGGGTCGGTGGGATAAAAATTTGAGATATTTTTTGTGACACCATTTATGGACCAACTGGTTTTAAGCTGTCAGAAGGAACACTTCTTTTTTTTCGACACTGAATCGCGATTTTAATACTAGTAAGGTGTTACTCGTAATATGGTTTTGGTGTCCGTCTGTCTGTCTGTGTGTCTGTCCGTATGTAGAAACTTCGCTGCAGGTCGCAATTCTAAATCAGTTTCACTCATTTAATTTTGAATCGCTCGCAAATGCGAAGGAAATGTGCTGTATGGTTTTTGGTTATTTTAGTAATTATAGTTTGTCCACAATTAGCCGTTAAACGGACCAACTTTTGAACCCAATTCTTAAACGACCGTAAAAACCATGAATTGGTATATGTAGAGTACATAATAATATATAATGTTTAAACCCCCCGGGAAGTTCACATGTGGTATACATAGCGAGCATAGGTCTTTACTACGGGATGATACACAAATTATGTCATCCAAATTATCACCCTTTAAGGTCTGCCCCACCCTAACGTCATAACTTATGTGAGCGGCACAGGCCCAGTAGCATTACCATCGTCATTATTTATGGACAATCCCTTACTGCATTTAGCTCAACACAAAACACTTGTCACCTGTAGAGGGAAAACTGAAAATTGTGAATTGTGATTAACATGATAGTTTGTGGCAGTCATTTAATGTTGGTTGCCAGTCGTCAACAACAACAATGAAGTTAGTAGTTGATTTTGGTGTTTTAACCAGCAGCCACTCACTAAATTCAAGATGTTTATTTTATTTCTTGCTTACTTGTACAACTTGAGCATTCCGTCAAGACCTGCCGCAAATTGTGATTAACATGGTAGTTGCTGGTCGTCAACAACAACACAGAAGTTGGTAGTTTATTTTAGTGTTTTAACCAGCAGCCGCTCACTGCATTGAAGATGTTGATCTTATTTCTCGCTCACTTCTATAACTTGAGAGCATAACGTTAATACCAAGTTAATTGTGATTGTGAATTGCTACTAACTTTGTATTCGGCTGTATATTCAGGGATCGTCCCTAATGACGTCCTTCAAATACCATAGTTTCTAGCATCCCCAGTCGCAACTTCAAATTATTTTCCATCCTATTTTGACTGCATGCTACGGACTTACCTATATGTGTTATAGATATTCAGGGATTATCCATAATGACATCATACAAATAACATAATTTTTGGGACTCCCATTTTTAACTTCAAATTTTTTTCCAAGATTGTTTTTTATTTTCTTCTATGTACATTCGTATATGGCTTATTAATAGTAGCGTAGGCTCTATAAATGACGTCATTTGTGAATCATGCAATTCTCAAAAATATTCTAACGTTTTTAGATGCTGAGCCTTAGCTGCATCTAATGAAATGCTTATGTCTGTCCGTCTGTGTTCTGTCCGTCTGCCCTCCTTTTTTTATACACGTACACACATGCATACACCTACACACATACATATAACATACTTATACACGTAAATACCTACGGTCATGAATTCATAAATGCATTCGTACATACATCGTGTGTACTCGAAGCATTCGTAAGAGCACAAATCTTTCTAAGCCCAAGGGTTCGAAGCCTAGTCGTCAACACTTCTACAGTCTTTCGTCTGTCCTGATAAGATACAAAATTGTGTCTGCGACCATAGCTTTAAATAAAAAAAGACATTTGAAATGAAGAGGAATACAACAGGGTTCTTTTTTATTGAAAGCAATATTCGCTGTAAGCTCAGCATCTACTTCGGGCCCCCGTCACGCAAATCGCAAATGTACGGTTTAGTTCTGTTAATAAAGTTTATGAAAGTAAAATTATTGCATATGCGGTACAACGTTACAACACGAATATCACAGACCACTCGAACTGTAAATAAACTAAAACAAACTAAAACAAGGCTATATTTATAATACAAAAATACAATGTTTTGAATTGATTACGCTTATTTAATTTACATACATAAAATAAAAACTAATTACTAAGTTTAGGCTATACTTAACATTTATATATAGTAGGGTTCGTCCTATTAGTGATCGGGTTCATTTTTTCAAAACTTCAAGAACCTGTATCTTTTGAAGCAAATGACTTATAATGAAGCATGCTGCACTATTGTACTTGTCTTTTAATTCTGTATCTACTAAAAAATATTCGGTGTCTAAAATTAAATTTTGCGAGAGACACAGGTCATTACCTGAAAAAAGTCAAAAAAATTTCGAAATCCCAATTGCCCCAAAAAGGTGATCAGTTTGCTTGAAAAAGCATTGCCAACATAGGAAAAGTACCGTCTTATAGGTGATATAGTTTGTAAAAGTGGTTAAAACTTTCTTAATTTTACCTAGCCAGAGTTTTTAAGGAACGGAGCTGAAAGTACTACTATAGGTAGTTAAGACTATAGGCTACATCACTATCAGTGACAAAAAATTTTAAAGGCAGTAGTTTTTGTAAGATCGCTACTGATCACCATTAAGACTGATCACCATTAGGCGTGTCCCTACTACATTAACATTTAGGTTGCATTAACACTATACAATTAATATACACAGGCCTGACAAACTAGGGCTAGGCATTTACCAAATACTTTTTAACTACAAATAAAGTTTAAATTAAACAACAAGGTTGCATATATAAAATACTATTATTATTGTTTAAGATCATTGCTATTGAATTCAATTACCGTGGCCGTCCCTATTTTAAATATTAGTAATAATTTAATTTAATATTTCTAAACAAATAGCAACAACATCAAAAACAGCTACAGTTATTTACTGATACTACTAATATTACCACAATCCTGATTAAAATTACAATTGCGATTCATATTCAATTTTGAGGTAAATCCGAACAAATATAAGAAGATTACTCTGAGTTTCTACGCGTCAACAACTGACAATAAAAAAACGATTTACTGTCAAAACATTGCAGATTATTTACGTGTTAATTAAAACTTTATTTACACGATTGAATTATTTAATTAAACGATTTATTATTTATTGAAAAGAGTGAGCATTAAGATTACGAAGAAATTGTAAAAATCGAGTAGTTATAAATTTTTTGAATATAAATGGTCCTTCACAAGCCTCTTTATATAATAATAATAATAATAATTTATTCATTTTGTCGATTTGGCCGCAGCCCATACAACATTGATTAGATATTTACAGGTAAATATTTACAAAATTGGTCCTTGGTTAGACCTTGTTTGGTTATAGAATCAATTATGTTAATATGATATGCAGTTATTTCAGTTTTTGAGTTATCTAAAAAGTATAAGATTTATGCATAAATATATATTGTTAAGAAAGTTACAAGTTTCTATTGCATGATAAAGTGTGTATAGTTTAGAATATTGAGCTCCGGAGGACAATTCAGCTCCACTTGACTGGAAACCCTCGAACAATACCGCTTTCCATCTAGATCATTTGCCGTTTTTGGTCATCAATTATTAATGTATATAGTTGTCAAACATATAAGCATCATGCCCGTGATACTTTAGTGCTGATTTAGTAAGAAAAATCTGCTAGTGAGAAGTAAAGGGATCTGAACAGCTGATCATAAGTTTTAATGGGGTATAGGTACCAAAAGAACGTGACAGAGTTGATCAAAGACTCGTCATTGGATCGGCCAGTCTCAGAGTTGACACTAAGGTATATTTACTACCCAGAGCAAAATTCGGGGGCAATAATGAAGCACAGGCACTGAGCAGAGGGAGTTACGGGGGCAATAATGAAGCATAAGCACTGAGCAGAGGGAGTTACGGGGGCAATAATGAAGCTCAAGCACTGAGCAGAGGGAGTTTTGGGGGGCAATAATGAAGCACAAGCACTGAGCAGAGGGAGTTTCGGGGGCAATAATGAAGCACAAGCACTGAGCAGAGGGAGTTACGGGGGCAATAATGAAGCACAAGCACTAAGCAGAGGGAGTTACGGGGGCAATAATGAAGCACAGCCTCTTTATATTAGAACCCTATAATACCAACATCACTTCACGATTTTTACTATTTTATACTTCACTGCACTAATTTGAATTTTAAATGTTGCTACTAATCTGATTTTAACACTGATTGTTAGTAAAACTAATTCACTGAGTTGAATACTGCTCTGGTTTTTAATTTTGATTAGCTTTTAAGTGCTGATTTTTGCTATACATAATTTTTTTGTTTTGGTTCTGCAAGAAATATTGGACTAAAAAATAGTAAACAAAGCACTTACACTGCAAGAAAAACTGCAGTACTTCTGCTTTTTTCATTGAAGATTTTGTTGCCCCAGTTGAAGCTTAATCTGCTTTTACGGTCAATGTTACTACAATTACCGCACTAACCTGGTTAACAATAACAATTTTAAATAAAAAATTGCAGATTATTCCTAATCCAAAACGTTGATCCGTTAGTCACCCCAGTCAACAAAGTTTCAATTTTAGCGCTAATTCACTTTCCCAAGGAAACAAAGTTTAGAGTATTACGATTGATATTCATTATAATAAAACTTTGAATATTTTAAATTTGATTTCGGAAATTTTATTTATTTTAATTTTTGAATCGAATTTTTAAAATTCGTTTTAAAAAACGTTTTAAAAAACGTTTTTGTAAATAACGTTTTCACAGAAGTTTCATAACAAAAATATTGCTAACAATTTTTACTGCCACAAAAAAGCAAAAGATGCGTACTTGCCGTATGTACCTGCTATAGGCCGCTATGCAAATACTGAAATTACACTACAAAAAAACTGACATTTTCCACCGATGATATACGACCCTAATAATGAATTTCAAATGTTTAACAACCCTGTTGATAACACGATACGTTACACTGATGTACCCAAACGCATTAAATAAGCGTAATCAATTCAAAAAATTATATTTTTGTATATAAATATAGCCTTGTTTTAGTTTGTTTTAGTTTATTTACAGTTCGAGTGGTCTGTGATATTCGTGTTATCACGTTGTACCGCATATGCAATAATTTTACTTTCATAAACTGCATTAACAGTACTAAACCGTACGACTTAAAAAATTGACAACACTGGCTATGCTTTGACTTTCTTCCTCTCATCGCATTGCATTTAATAGCATTTCTTTACACATTACTTGTACCTATTTACCTCTTTCTCTTCCTTGTTACTTTAGACATGACTAAAAAAGATTTAAGTGCATTGTGCACTAAAAGGTGTAACATAGATAAGGATAATGCATTAGCTTTCGGTCATTATAAAATCAAATACCAACACAGCTTAATGTATAAATCGACAATAATAATAACTAAAACCCGGGAAGACCCGTAAGAATTAGGGGTATGTATGTATGTATGTATTGTATTGTATTGTATTTGAAGGAGATCCAGTAACATGAAGCTACTGGAATGCCGCTCAGGCCACTGATAGGCCCATTGCAGAACGATCCTTTTTTACTATGAACATGTCTTTATTTATGAAAGTTGCTATGTTTACTCGTTATAAAGTATGCGTGAGCAAGAACGAGAAACTTTCGCACTAAACTTTCAATTTAATCTCTAAGCGTATACCTATTAAGTGACTATGATTATGCCTATGAGTTGCTCAGAATTGACAATTAAATCAGACCATAGTACTGGTATTTATCAACGGCAGAAGTCGTTGGTGGAATGCAAATTCCCGAAATACCAGCACATAGTCTAACTTGCATGTAATTAAGCGAAGCTAATCGAAACTATTCACAAAAATACGAGAGATATTCTAGCGATTGCCGGTAGTGCTATTGGCTAGGGTCAACGTGCCCGAAAATACGTTGTGACAACTCCTAAATAGCTTCAGCAGAGCAGCAATGTGACAAGCACTGCCTCTCCACTGAAGCTACATATCTTCCAGCTTGTTAGTTCTGCGGTATGCCAAACAGCTTTGATATGTAGATATACGCTATCTCAAATATCGAAAGTTGTCCAAGGTGAAGATAGGAGAAAATCGACAACTAAATTCCGACACGCTAAACCCGCAACCACTAGGTGCTTCGTGAACAGAGGAATTCAAGCCAAAAAAATCCAAAATGGAAATAAAAGGCCTTCTGATAGTACTCAGGACAGAGAGAAGTACACGTCTACTCTCGTCGAGTTCAGAATGAAGACTCATGTATGTATGTAATACTTGTACATGCGCTCGAAAAACTCAGAAATAACCCCTCCCCACACCTCCGCCCCCGCACCCGTAAAAAATTAAATTATCGCAACATTCTACAAAAGTATTGTATAAAGTTTTAAATATTAAAAATAAAATTATTGCAACACACTACAACTTAAAATTTGATAAAATATTCATTTAATTTCAAGTTGTGTGTTGCAATAATTTAATTTTTAATATTTAAAACTTTATACAATACTTTTGTAGTGTGTTGCGATAATTAAATTTTTTACGGGTGCGGGGGCGGAGGTGTAGGGAGGGGTTATTTCTGGGGTTTTCGAGCGCATGTACAAGTATTAAATACATACATACATACACACCCCTAATTCTCACGGGTCTTCCCGGGTTTTAGTTATTTATGGGCTTCCCAGTTAAGATAAATTATTATTAAGTGTAACACATAGTCACTACGTCATTTAATATTAACAATGAACCACAATATTTTTACCATACACAGCGAAGATTACATTATCATCCGTGGTCATGATTACAATAACTTGTAGCGACAATTGCCGACTGTCGGCTAACTTGATGGGTAATTGTCGACTGTCGGCTAACTTGAAGGGCAATTGTCGACTGTCGGCTAACTTAAAGCTTATTTTGGCCGTCGGCTGTCGGCTAATTTAAACCTCTTTTGGGCTGTCGGTTAACTTGAAATTGTTTTCGGCTGTCAGTAAGCTTTAACCTTTTTTCAGCTGTCGGCTAACCTAAAGGTTTAGCCGACAATTGTCGGCCAACTTGTAGCGACATTTGTCGGCTAATTTGTAGCGACAATTGTCGGCTGTCGGCTAACTTGAAGCTTCCTTCACAGTCCCTTTTGGTTTGTTCTACATGTCATTAACAGCACATTAGGAGTAATTGCAAACCCCTTCGTTACAGTTCACAACTACAAAGTTCTTAACATCTTAAGACTAATATTGACCTGACTGAACATACCATGTAAATTATATTGTTACTTATAAATAGTAATAGTTAAATGGTGAACGTGCGAATATAATTTAAGTTTGACATATTGAAGCACTCTCTCAGCAATTTGGAGCTTTTACCACTGTATTATTGTCTTTAGCCGTGGCCGTGGTTTAATGGCACATACCTACTACCTACCGTATTTCCTGTATTAAACCACGGGGTGTAATATTCAAATTCCGACCTCCCATACCCGTGGATTATTACAGACCCGTGTTCTACTATATAAAACAGTGTTAAATAGACCCGTGTAGTAATCAAACTCATACCTCTCAGACCCGTGTGGTAAAACAGGCCCGTGTACAATTTTGGACCCGTGGTCGAAAACAGGAAATACGGCATTTCACAAATTAATAATAATTGCCAATTAAGATGTTGTCAACTTCAGTTTGTAGTGAGATCAAGTTCTTCTGTGGGCAGTACTGTAAACTGTGCAATGCAGCGAACAACTAATATGTAGCCAAGGTAAAAAGTATGAAAGCAGAAAATCAAAGTGCAAAATAAAAAAATCCGTCGCTTCGCGCCGGATTTGTCGACCGTGGGCTGCCCGAAGTAGATGCTGAGCTTCAACAAAGGCGCAAGACAATTTATGTTACGCTAAAAGATGATAAAAGATTTATGAAAGCTCCCCTACAATCAATAAGACATATACCTACCAATTTTCGTAGCATGTAGCTTAATATAGCTGTAATTTTTTTATAAATTGCACTAATCACAAATAACGTCATTATAGACAATCCCTTAATATCTGTTACGCTTATAGGTAAGTACGTGACATGTAGTTCAAATAGGATAGAAACAAATTTAACGTTGGGACTGGTGATACTAGAAACTATGGTATTTGAAGGACGTTATTATGGACGATCTCTGAACATGTATAACACAAATAGGTCAGTCCGTGACCTGTAGAAGAAATTTTTACGTGACATCATTTGCGCATCACCCTTAACCTGCTTACCTAATAGGTATGCGATTCCATCTGGGTGGGGGTGTCTAAAAGAAATTTTTGCCTGACGTCAGTTGCGCGTCACCTCTAACCTGCTTACCTTATGTAAATGCAATAGCAGCTAAATGGGGCTGTCTAAAAGATATTTTCACGTGACGTCATTTGCGCGTCAGCCCTAGCCTGCTAACCTAATGTTAATGCGATAGCAGCTGGGTGGGGCTGTCTTACATAAATTTTTACGTGACGTCATCTGCGCGTCACCCCTAACCTGCTTACCTAATGTGAATGCGATAACAGCTGGGTATGGGTGTCTAAAAGAAATTTTCACGTGACGTGATTTGCGCGTCACCCCTAGCCTGCTCACCTAATGTGAATGCAAAAGACGCTGGGTGGGGCTGCCCAACATAAATTTTCACGTGACGTCATTTGCACGTCACCCCTAGCCTGCTCACCTAATGTGAATGCGATAACAGCTGGGTATGGGTGTCTAACATAAATTTTCACGTGACGTCATTTGCGCGTCACTCCTAGCCTGCTTACTTAATATTAATGCTATAACAGCTGGGTGGGGTTGTCTAACATAAATTTTTACGTGACGTCATCTGCGCGTCACCCCTAACCTGCTTACCTTATGTGAATGCGATGACAGCTGGGTATGGGTGTCTAAAAGAAATTTTCACGTGACGTGATTTGCGCGTCACCCCTAGCCTGCTTACTTAATGTGAATGCAATAGCAGCTGGGTGGGGGTGTCTAAAAGAGATATTAATCTGACGTCATTTGCGCGTCACCCCTAGCCTGCTCACCTAGTGTGAATGCAAAAGACGCTGGGTGGGGCTGTCTAACATAAATTTTCACGTGACGTCATTTGCGCGTCACCTCTAGCCTTCTTACCTAATGTGAATGCAAAAGACGCTGGGTGGGGCTGTCTAACATAAATTTTCACGTGACGTCATTTGCGCGTCACTCCTAGCCTGCTTACTTAATGTTAATGCTATAACAGCTAGGTGAGGGTGTCTAGAAGAAATTTTCACGTGACGTCATTTGCGCGTCACCCCTGGCCTGCTTACTAAATGTGAATGCAATAGCAGCTGGGTGGGGGTGTTTAAAAATTTGCTATTTCGTTTCATAGCTCGTTTCATATGTCTTGCGCTCAGCTATGTTTATCGCTACCCCCGTTTTTATGGTGCTTACTTCTAAATTTCTTGACCTTGGTCAGTTCAACATTTAATTGCTAAGCAATGGTCAGTTCGATTACAGTGAAAAAGCAATACAGACCTGCCGCCTCGCATTTTTGGTTGTTTTAAAAAGGTTCTAAGACAATAGTGTAAACGGTTTGACCTGTAGCGTGGGGCCAACAGACGGACAGACGGACGAACAGACGGACATGACTATTTCATCAGATGCTTGCTCAGCATCTAAAAACTGGAACTGTAGAGTGTGACAGTGCAGTAATTGATTTTATGGATGCATCAACTTTGTTGATAATAATTAATAGATTATCAGCAACAAAATATTTTTTTATTTTGCAACGTCAGTAATACTTTTTTGAGTAGCTACAACTCTGACTGTAGACTACTATTGCAAAAGGTTTAATCTGTGGGATAGTCCAATAGTGCTAAAATATAGTCAACGTTGATTTAAAAGCAAAGTATTACTATCTGAACTGTTGCCATAGTCTTAGTCAAAACAAAATCAAACAATGCCATTCACAATTTCAGAGTATTTTTAACGAATGACTTACCAATTAGCAACTGCAAACACTTCTAACTGCACTCCTTTTGCACTTCTGGAGTAACAGGACTTTCTGATCACGACTACATACATTTCGAAATTCTGGTGAATAGAAAGCTGAACCGTAAGCCATTTATGGTGAAATACAGTAAATTTAATAAGGAAAACTAGTAGAACATCAACATTGAGATTTGTAAAATAGATTAAGCAAGTCTTAAACTTGATTTATAGGATATAAATATGGTTTACAATGTGATTTTAAATACTCTTAAGGTAATAATTGACTCGGAAGTACCTTTTCGAAAAAAGAAGATTAAATATAATTATAAGATTTGGATGACATTTGATATTTTAAAGTTAATTCATTTAAGGGACCGAAACAAAAGATTAGCAATTAACCTCAAGTCTGATAATCAATGGAATTTCTATTTATATGAAAGAGCTCAGGTTAAAAGTTAAATCTATTTTTGTAAAAAAGCCTATTATCTTGCTGAACTATAAGTAAATAATAATAATTCTTCTGCACAGGCTTGGGAATTAGTACGTGAACTAAAAAGGGAACCAGCTAAACAGGGCTCAACTATCACTGAACTTCAAGACAATGTTAATAACGTACTACAGTGGCATGTTGATATTACAGACAGCTTAGCTAACTTGGGAACGTTTTCAGGTGTAACCCTTGGATTTGACCAAATGTGACCAAAGTGTCTTCTACTAACCCTAGACACTTCTGCTAGCATAGAGACTTGAGTGCATTTTTGGTTGCTAGGCAACTAAAGCCCGGGACATTTTGAAAATTTTCTCGAAAATTCAAAACTCAAATTTTAACATACAAATTTATATGGGAAAATCAAGGCACCAAAGGGTCCCCCCTGTCAAAATTTTTTATTTTACCAGATTTTCAGTGTATTGATAAAAGTCAACAAATGTCGTTTTACATTAAATTTCACCCCCAAAATACTACTCCAGCGAACATTTAAAGCAGATAGGGATCGTGCATACATGACGTCATCAGTTGGGTCGATGAGTCTACTTGGGCACTGGTGACGTACCAATGTTAAAAATTGCCATTTACGCAATCGTTAAGCTATGGGGTCCTAGGGTCTTAAAAGTGGGGCTTTTCGATGACGTCATTTGTGGATGCTCCTTTATGCGTTTTTCTAGGTTCAATAGAATGTCATAATAAAATACAGTGGCTGCTGTTATGATATTCAATTTTCGGCTATTAGCAGTTTTTCAGATGCGTCTCTATTGAAAAATAACCTGTACTGGTTAACGTAAATTTTTATCCCGGACATTTACCCGACCGGAATTTTTTTCCCCGGACAATTCAATACTACACATTCGCGTTTTAAATACAGATCATTAAGGTGAACACAATAGCACTACTTCTTATGACGGAGACCAGGCTGGTACTAGACTTTTACATATTACTGGAGAACAATAACGTGTTTTTGTCTGTAAATTTGACTTTCTGTTGACTGAAATGAATTATTTATTATTGAATTATTGGTTTAAAATATATGCTGCACATTCGGACTTATTGCCGCATAAACGTTTATAAGTGTTTGTTTATAAATTACGAGTCTTATATAACCGCCATTCTGGGCAAGTAGTCAGTCCAAATTATGTGATAAGAGCTGAACTGTCGGCCTAGAAAACTGTATGTGCGCTGGGAGCTAAAATAAGGGTGGCAACTAATTTGTGACCATTATTTGCTGAGCTGCCGCTCATAAAATTTTTGGTCTGACTGCAAAGCGCTTATGATCATCCCATTATCGGCGATTTTATGCCACTCATTCCGAAAACAATAAAACAGAAACAGGGAAATCACAACATGTAAATGTAATTATATAATTAAAATGAAAAAAACACACGTCCGCGCAAGAATCAGGCAATTTACACTACGAAAACACACTACCCTTAAATAGTTGTATTATAAACAAATTTTCTTGATTCACATTGGCTGAAGTTTTTGTTTCCTAACAAGTGTATTGACTAAAACAATTTAATTAAATTTATCGCTGTATGCAACTTGTGTATAGGGCTTGCGGGTGTTCTTTGATAAGTGCCGGCCAAGTCCAGGAGTGCCGGCCAACTTTAGTAAGTGCCGGCCAGTTTGACTTTAGTAAGTGCCGGCCAAATCGACTTTAGTAAGTGCCGGCCAACAAAAAATTCTAGAAATTGATTAAAACTGCACCGGAAACGTTAGTGAACAGAATAAATATACTGGCTACTACTTTATATATACTGTACTGTAGTTAAAATACAAATAATTTATACCGTACTACAAAATAAAATATTTTGTCTATGATAAAATGTACAATTTTCCAAATGATGTAGAGGAAGTATAATCTTCGATAATATGTCTAGTGTAGATATTAGCAGTAAGATTGCTTCGCCGTTGAAGGTAAAAATGTAGAAGAAATACCTTCTGATGTAGACATAATTATGTTATTATTATTGTTGCCTAATACATAAATAAATCTCTCAACCGTTGACTATACTTTTTGTTTTGTTCTTACACGTTTTATTACTGTTCATGCTACTTATTTTGCTACCCTTCGTGGTTTGTTATCTTTGAGGTTAGGTTAGGTTTGACGGGGGGGGGGGGGGGTAGGGGCGGCCCCGCCGCAGGTTATTTTTTAATAGAGACGCATCT